>OU696580.1:8945742-9085742 GCA_916048095.2 Sacculina carcini | reverse complement strand
AGTGAATGAGTTAGTTAGTGAGTAAGTGAGTGAATGAGTGAGTGAGTGAGTGAATGAGTGAGTAAGTGAATGAGTGAGTGAATGAGTGAGTGAGTGAGTAAGTGAGTGAGTGAGTGAGTGTTGACTGCGTGGTCTTTTAAACAGATATCACGCTCCTGTGTCAAACTGAACAAAATGTATGCTTTATATTTATATTTATGCTGAAAAATCCAGCTAAAAGGAAAATTATAGGAAAATTATGTTGTATAAATGAATATTGAATATAAAAGTTTTGTTATTATGCTATTTGTGTGTTTGTCCTTTTTATTCTACTTTCTCAAAAATTCAAGAAAGTGCGAGAGTTGAGTGCTGATTTGATAAAAAAGAAAGCCAACGCTGCATAAATGTTTGAGAGCCACTGAGGTATGGGCAGGATAAGACTGACATGTTGCACAGAAACGTGTTGCAAACTGGTGTTGTATCCAGTCGTGTTGATTGTGAGCGTCTTGAACGACACATCATCGTGTTTCTTGGGTGCTGCTTGTAGTGATGTCAGATGATTGTCACAGCGATGCCAGGCTTTTGACACTTCATTCCTGATGACGTCACACCAGTGAGTCAGGGCCGTGTCAACTGCACGCGCGTCATCTCGTCGAGTGAATGTCAGACGAAACACAACAGGCATGTTTTGCGGGGATATTGCCGAACCCACAGCTACACACACACACACACACACACACACACACATTTCATTTCTTTCATTTATTAAGTCATTTATAAAGCGCAATTCACACATATTGTCTGCGGTGCGCTGATTTACACATTGTACACACAACGTATCGTCATTCACACACAATCACATGTACATCTTCAACTATATGTTCAAGCATTGACACAATACAGACACACACACACACACATTTTTTCATTTATTGAAACACACACACACACACACACACACACACACACACACACACACACACACACACACACACACGTTCATGCGCTCATCGGCAAACACAAGCACATATACATACATACATACACACACATACATACATACATACACATGTTTAATGCGGGTTTATTGTTCATATTTCATGCAAGCACGTGTATGTATGTTCGTGTGTATGTGCGTCTGTACGTCTGTACGTGTGTGTACGTGTGTATGTAAATAAGATAATATGTATTATCATAAATGTGAAAAATATAAAAATAATAAATGGAAAAATGCAAATGTAAAAAATGTAAAAAGTATAAAAATTACCACAATTTGACATATGACAGCGCTTGTGTGTCTCTCAAACTTATATCTCAAGAATGAACTGAAACTTATATCTCAAGAATGAACTGAAACCTATATCTCAAGAATGAGCTGAAACTTATATCTCAAGAATGGACTGAAACTTATATCTCAAGAATGAACTGAAACTTATATCTCAAGAATGGACTGAAGAGTTTCAACAATCTGAGCTTGCATACTGATAGATAAGGTGATAAATGAACCGTTGCTCACTGATATGAACGTGTCCATCGTGCAGGAATGAGTCGAGAAGTACTGGACTGGATGTTGTGTACAGTGACAGCGATTGTACCAGTACAAAAAGCCAGCCAGTGTACTGGTACAATCTCACTGACTCACTGTCCGCCACTATCAAAGCGAACTCACCAGAATCAACACCCTTCCCACACACAAACACACACACACACATGTGTGAAATATAATTAGTTAATTACTCAATGAGTTCTTATCCGGGAACACAAGCCTGAAAATATGTATGAAATTTTGAACCAAATCCATCTATTTACATACACAATTTTAATATAAAACAAACTTAAACATGTGTTAATTAACATTGAATATATATTTTGTTATAATGTTGTTCGTATATTTATTATTTTGTATAGTTGGTCAAAATCCACGACGTTGCCAGAAATAGCTGCTGATTTGAAAAAAAACAGAAATATTGTTTGTAGAATCCCACATAATTTTCACTAAATTGTCACTAAATGCTAAATTTGACCAATTTCTCACCCAGACAGGCAGAATGTCGTGAACTTTCACAGTTGCAATGCATTGAAACGGCACAAACTGGTTTTCATGCAGCTTGTAAATCACAGAATTCACGTGATAATTGGGCTGTTCATCTCCCAGACCTGCAATAATGCATATTATCAACTGATAATTATCTCAATTAATTTCTATTATATTCCAGAATACAATATAACACATACAAAATTATTGCATAATTACCCTTGCATAGGGATTTCAATGTGTTACATAGACATTGGTACTCAGTCATACATATATACACTTACATATGTGTACATACAAACACACACACACACACTGAAACACACCAAAATACAAACTCAAACACACTCAACTACACACACAAACATACACACATACACACACTTAAATACACACACACACATCCAAAAACACACACACACACACACACAAATACACAAATACACACACACTCATACACACTCAAGCATACAACACACACAAACACACAGCACACACACACACACACTCAAGCACATACACACACAACACACTCAAACACACATACATACATTTGTCTGTCATATACACCCATCTATATGTCAAAGTTCCTGCACAATCTTATTTTCGTGATATTTTTGTTGTCTTGTGCGTCTTGTCTTGTGTGTCTTGTGCGTCTTGTCTTGTGCGTCTTGTCTTGTGTGTCTTGTCTTGTGTGTCTTGTGTTGTTGTCTTGTGTTGTTGTCTTGTGTTGTTGTCTTGTGTTGTTGTCTTGTGTTGTTGTCTTGTGTTGTTGTCTTGTGTTGTTGTCTTGTGTTGTTGTCTTGTGTTGTTGTCTTGTGTTGTTGTCTTGTGTTGTTGTCTTGTGTTGTTGTCTTGTGTTGTTGTCTTGTGCGTCTTCTCTTGTGCGTCTTCTCTTGTGCGTCTTGTGTTGTTGTCTTGTGTTGTTGTCTTGTGTTGTTGTCTTGTGTTGTTGTCTTGTGTTGTTGTCTTGTGTTGTTGTCTTGTGTTGTTGTCTTGTGTTGTTGTCTTGTGTTGTTGTCTTGTGTTGTTGTCTTGTGTTGTTGTCTTGTGTTGTTGTCTTGTGTTGTTGTCTTGTGTTGTTGTCTTGTGTTGTTGTCTTGTGTTGTTGTCTTGTGTTGTTGTCTTGTGCGTCTTGTCTTGTGCGTCTTGTCTTGTATTGTTGTCTTGTGTTGTTGTCCTGTGTTGTTGTCTTGTGTTGTTGTCTTGTGTTGTTGTCCTGTGTTGTTGTCTTGTCTAGTGGTCTTGTGTTGTTGTCTTGTCTAGTGGTCTTGTGTTGTTGTCTTGTGTTGTTGTCTTGTGTTGTTGTCTTGTGTTGTTGTCTTGTGTTGTTGTCTTGTGTTGTTGTCTTGTGCGTCTTGTCTTGTGTTGTTGTCTTGTGTTGTTGTCTTGTGTTGTTGTCTTGTGTTGTTGTCTTGTGTTGTTGTCTTGTGTTGTTGTCTTGTGTTGTTGTCTTGTGTTGTTGTCTTGTGTTGTTGTCTTGTGTTGTTGTCTTGTGTTGTTGTCTTGTGTTGTTGTCTTGTGTTGTTGTCTTGTGTTGTTGTCTTGTGTTGTTGTCTTGTGTTGTTGTCTTGTGTTGTTGTCTTGTGTTGTGGTCTTGTGTTGTTGTCTTGTGTTGTTGTGTTGTGTGTGAGCGCTACCTTGATCCACCTGGTTGGCCACGACGAGGAAATGTTCAGCGTTCATATCGCGGCCCCATTGGAAATGCCTCATCTTAACAGCCCCGTGTGTCAGCAAGCGCTGCACACGCTCATAACGCTGTGAGGCCAGGTTGAAACGGAGAATTTCACTGTGAATGTTGTGATTTCCTACATAACAACAACATTAACACGCCGTCACACAAACACACACACACACACAATCTCTATCCTGCCAGCTAATAATGTCATAAATATGAGATATTACAGGAAGTGCCTGATATTGTCAGTCTCGTGATAATTGTGGCGAAATATTAAAAGGCAATTGTGTTTGTATTAATCACTAGAATTGTAGCAAATGGCGTATAAATTCAAGATATCAATAATTAACAATAAATAATTATATTAAAGACGTTCCATAAAATGTTCTTTCCTGTCAAAAAACAAAACAGATAAAAAACAACATAAATAAATGAAACAATTGAGGATGAAACCGGAGAAAATCCTCGTTCCTGATATTTATTACAACAAATGAATTAATAAGCTGTTAAACAGAAAACTTATCAATATTTGGTTGAATTATAGCAGAGATTAGCCGGTATGCGTGTCTGTCTGTTGCCTGTATGTTCCAACTAGGCACCCAGCAGTAGTATGATCAGTTATTGTAGGTAAACTGACCGTGATCATCGACAAAGTTGGCCACTGCAAGATACTGGTGACTGTGAATGTGAAAGTGCTCCAGATCCATGGCTCCAGAGGTGGACAATGTCACCTCCTGGAAGTCCCCGCCGACCCACTTGAACACGCTGCTGTGCACGTGATGAGTCATAGAGGAGTTGAGTGACTCAGATGACTGACTGTGCTGATAATGAGAGTTCTTCAGCACGTCTGACTTTAGGCCGAAAAATGATGAAACGCCGATGAATATTGTCGAATGATCGCGCCTCAATATCACAATCATACACACAAACACACACACAAACACACATACAGCGACACACAAACCGACACACATATACAGACACACATACACACACACACAAACATACATAGACATACACACACATATATACAAACACACACATATATACAAACACACACAAGCATACACACACATACACATACACGCACACATAAACACACACACACATACACACAAACACACACAGAGACACGTGGTGGAGAGAGACAGGATGTTGGTTAATGCGCGAGCTCACCAGACAGTCACATCAGTGGGATGCAGTTGAGGCAAGGTGTGACGATAATGCAGCCTCTCATCAACCAGCTGATACAACACGGAACCCAGCTTGTCGCGGCGATACCGGTCCTCGCTGCTCTCAAACTCGGCACCAATCACATATCGCGAGCCGTTGATAGTGGAGAATGATGTGAAGTGGCGGGTGCCTCGCGACCTGAACTCTGATACTTCAGCCCACACGCCCTTCTGCCGACACACATACACACATACACATACATATTTTCATTAATTGAACATTTATAATGCGCTTTCATAATAATTGTACAAATTCTCAAAAGCGCCACACACACACGTATGTATATACATACATACACACACTCATGTATATACATACATACACATACAAATGCGCACCTATATGTATACATATACACACATTTACATATACTCACACACACACACACACATACACACACATTATATATTCACATCTATATATAAAGCACAGGACAAAAAGCAAACACAACTGAATTACACTCTCAATGAAGGAAACATTAGTGCATGTACAATGAAAACAAATAAACTGATAACATGAATAATATAAGAAAATAACACACAAATTCATAGTCGTTATTCACCAACACACTGTAATAATCTGAATATTAATTTGTAATTGTTTTCATTTTTTATTTTTACATTTTAATTGGGTTTCAAATTTGAGTATTTATATAAGTATAAAGTATTACATGTAGAATAAATGATAGATACACGATCATTGATATGCGACATTTCAGACAGATGTTCTGTATTTGTGTCATTATTTCACCTGCAGTTTAAGCAGCAATCCTGTGTTTGATCCTGCTCCAAAGGCTGCCACAGCATATAATGTGCCCTCGTGCTCAAACACATGAACATGCTGGGCTCCAGTAGCAGGAATGCTGGACTCATTTCGAACCGCAGATTGGCCAATGAGAACACCAACACCTGACAGGATTTCATCAACATTTCATAAAAGCCAAGACATGCTGAATATTATCATTCCTGGTTTTTAATTAAGACCTTTTTCTGGTCCTATGACAATATAGTAGCATATAAGACATTTACTAGGTTTAGTTAATATAATTCTCGGATATCTAGCGCACTTGAGACGTGATCACAATTTTGTTTACCTTGGTTTTGCTGGTGCTTGTGAAAGTTTATTTACTGGTGTTCTATGTGGTTTATTTTCTGGTGCTCTTATGGTGTCGTTAATCTTACAGTAATATCCACCCGGTTTCGGTGTTTAATTATTTTTGGTGACGAAATGGTTGTATGAAGAAGAAAGCGATGATTTGCGGCTACAGGAATTTTTCTGCTGTAAATTGGTGTTTTTGTTGTATTGTAATCGTTTTGATTAGGTGAATTCAGTCGTGGTAGCCTCTCTGACTTTGTCGAGCTCACTTCAAATGGCGCTAGATATTAGGGAATGTTGTAATCTTCAGCTCGCCGAGTTGGAGATGATCAAGTCGATGTTTTCCAACCCTGGCGAACTTGTTATAGTTGACGATACGGCAGTTCATCAACTTCGAGCAGTGATTGAAGGATGTTTCGGCGAGACTGATTCTCAGTTGGAGTTTGTTGTGAATCTCTCGTTTGGATCGGTAAATATGTATATGATTGTGCAGTAAACCTGGAAACCGGGATTTTAGTGCCTTATATTTCTTGTTCTCAGTTTGTCGCTCGTTTCGGTACTTCACTGGTTTCTTTGGGAATTTTTGTTTATTTATTATTTCATCCAGCGGTTCTGTACATCCAATCAGTTTTTCGACTTGTGCGAATATTATCAACGCTTGTTTTCTCGTGCAGGCTCGACTGGAGGTCTCCTTCCGACTGCCGTCTGATTATCCGTCGTGCAAACCGAGCGTTTTCACTAGGAGCAACCAGCTTGATCGAGACCAATCAAGCAGTCTCAACAACCAACTGGAAAAGTACGTTCACGTGAGTTAATGTCTTGTGTACTTCCCTGCTGATTTCCCCACTATCATGCTGTATTTTTCATTTGAGATCCGATAATTCTCGCATTAAATTTAACTCTAGTTGTTCCTATAGACGAGAAGAGTTTATCAAACTCTGTTGATGTTGACATCGCACAAGTGTTGTTGCAGGAATTGGACGGAGGAGAGTTGTGTGTGGTGTCGATTATCACGTGGATTCAGCAGAACGCTGAACATTACATGAACACGACCACCTCACTGGACCAGCTCTCAGAACACCTGGCATCAGTGAGTGACCTCATTATTACAGGCAAGGACGTAGATTTGAATCGAGGCTCGGGGGAATGACAGCCATCATGCATTAGTGTTCAAAATTGACTCAGTTGGCCAATTGCATGAGATCACACATACCTCAATGAAAAGTATATTGCATATAATTGCATACACACATTTTTCGTGTATTGCTATTTTTGCTATGCTGATTTTGATGATAAAATGTCCAATGAACTGAACTCAGCAGAATTCTCGGAGGTATAATTTCCTGTTCATACCCCCAGCCAATTTGTCGGGGGTATATATACCTCCCATATCCCCCAGGATCTACGTGCATGGCTACAAGTCTGCCAATTATGATGGTTCATCATTTCATCTTGCGTACTTGATTGATCACACACTGTCTGATGTTGTCTTGTTGTTTGTTAGGCCCGTGTTGTTGAGCGACACAACAACAACAGTAGCAGTAGTAGTAGCAGTAGTATGATGCGTGGCTGGATTCACTCGCACCACATCTACAGTCGCACTAAGCGTCGCAACCTGCTCGCACTGGCCACAGAACTGCGACTCCACGGCTTCTGTCTGCCGGGAAAACCAGGCATTTTGTGTGTGGAAGGAGCGCAACAACACGTGCAGCAATGGTGGAAACAGGTCGCTATTGACAAGTGTTTGTGTGTCAGTGTTTGTGTGTTTGTATGTGTGTGTGTCAGTGTTTGTGTGTTTGTGTGTGTGTGTCAGTGTTTGTGTGTTTGTGTGTGTGTGTGCGTTTGTTTGTTTGTGTGCGTGCGTTTGTGTGTATGTGTGTTTGGGTATTATGTGCGTGTTTGTGTGTATGTGTGTTTGGGTATTATGTGCGTGTTTGTGTGTGTGTGTGTGTGTAATATTGTGTTCACAGTAGATCCTGTGTGTTTGTGTGAGTGTGTTTGTGTCAGTGTGTTTGTCAGTGTGTTTGTCAGTGTGTTTGTCAGTGTGTTTGTGTCAGTGTGTGTGTCAGTGTGTTTGTCAGTGTGTTTGTGTCAGTGTGTTTATGTTGTGTGTTTGTCAGTGTGTTTGTGTCAGTGTGTTTGTGTCAGTGTGTTTGTGTCAGTGTGTTTGTCAGTGTGTTTGTGTCAGTGTGTTTGTCAGTGTGTTTGTGTCAGTGTGTTTGTCAGTGTGTTTGTCAGTGTTTGTGTCAGTGTGTTTGTCAGTGTTTGTGTCAGTGTGTTTGTCAGTATGTTTGTCAGTGTGTTTGTCAGTGTGTTTATGTTGTGTGTGGTGACAGGTGAAGTCGTGGACTTGGAAGAGAATTGTTATGAGGAAGGAGGAATATTTCAGCGATGAGGAACAGTGTCGGTTTGACTTGTTCTCAGAACTCGACTGTTCCGGCGCTGATAGAATGACTTTCCTCGCCAGTTTTCTACAACAACATCAGTGTGGCGACGTGTTCAGACAAATAATAGGCCTGCAAACTGTCCACAATAATTGACTCACTGAGGCTATTCAAATACATGTGTCAGTGTGTGTGTGTGTCAGTGTGTGTATGTGTCAGTGTGTGTGTGTGTCAGTGTGTATGTGTCAGTGTATGTGTCAGTGTGTCATTGTGTGTGTGTGTTTGTGTGTGTCAGTGTCAGTTAGTCAGTGTGTGTGTGTGTGTGTGTGTGTGTGTGTGTATGTGTCAGTGTGTGTATGTGTGTGTGTGTGTGTCAGTGTCAGTTAGTCAGTGTGTGTCAGTGTGTACGAGTGTCAGTGTCAGTGTGTATGTGTCATTGTGTCAGTGTGTGTGTGTGTGTGTTTGTGTGTGTGTGTGTGTGTGTGTGTGTGTGTCAGTGTGTGTGTCATTGTGTCAGTGTGTGTGTGTGTGTGTGTGTGTGTCAGTGTCAGTGTGTGTGTGTGTGTGTGTTTGTATGTGTCAGTGTGTATGTGTGTGTGTGTGTGTGTTTGTGTGTATGTGTGTGTCAGTGTCAGTCAGTCAGTGCGTGTCAGTGAGTACGATCCTGTACTCGTGTGTGTATGTGTGTGTGTCAGTGTGTGTGTGTGTATGTGTATGTCAGTGTCAGTCAGTCAGTATGTGTCTCACCTGATGAGGAGGTATATTGACGAGACGAGGGTTCATTCAGTTCATGTCTTTTCTGTCTCAATAATTTGTGCTGTTGTTGCGTGACTGTGACGTCATCACTGGAAGGCGGCTCGTGATCGGTCAGTGACAATGACGTCACCACATCAGACAGCCGGTTCTTGTAGATTTCTTTCAGCTGTTGTTTCAGTGACGTCACCACTGCAAACACACACGCATACATACACACACTCATATTTAGGCGTGAATTTCCTGGATGTGTGTGTGTGTGTGTTTGTTGACAAATTAAATATAATGTTGATTTTTCTATTGGAATTTTTACCAATTCAATTTTTACAAGAGCTGATAACCTGATGGTATTATCCTGTATGTGTATGTGTGTGTGTGTGTGTTTGCGTGTGTGTGTATTCATCTAAATTTATACATATTTACATGTGTGTATGTGTTTTTGTTGTGTTTGTGTGGTTGTATGTGTATATATTTTTATATACATAGATGTGTGTGTGTATATGAACACAGTTCTCACAGTCAGTGTATTGTTGGTGATTTTCTGCCGATTGCCGGTTCATTATTGAGTTGTCCTCACGAGTGATCGCTACTGATTCTTCCATTACCCAGTGTGTTTGTATGTCTGTCTGCCCGACAGTGCACACAGACATACAAACCAATGTGCATGCCAGCAGCCACCTCCTCATCACAACTGCAACACACAAATATACACGCATGAACGTGCGTAATACGACCATACAAACACATGCGTTTACACTGATATACACACAAACACACAAACTCATGTAGATTTGGACAAACAAGTTTTTGCTAGTATATAATGATGCCAACTAGGAAACATACAGATGAACTTACCCACGCACATACATACACATATTAGTATACCTTATTTAATGATACTGAACACGACACAAAAGTGCAGGTCAATGAGATCAATGTTTGATGAATGAATGTTTTCAATGAGAGGGTCACATAATGCTAGTTTACATAAGAAAACACTATTTGATGTATGATTTATCCCGTCTTGCAGTTCAATGGTGATGAATTCAGTAACAGCAGAAATGTTTGATAAAGCCACATACTAGAAGATAAATATGGCGCAAGTAGTAACTATTCAGAAATTGTCTCCAATTTCTTTTATTAATTTATCATTTTTATTTTCTGACAATATTCTCACTCATGCCTCATGTAATAATCTAGTTGACATCTACCTGTATGAGCGCCTGTGACTATCATACACCGACACGTAATCACAAATACAACCGTCTTTCAAGCACGTCTTATATCCGTCCCTGACTGAAACTGGCAAGTCCATTGAGACAGCCCAATCATTCTCGCTTACTGGATAATGCCACTGATTGTCATACATCATCACACACAAGCACTGATGAATATCCTGTCCTAACTTAATAGTAATTCGAGATTGATAGTTGAATGATATAAATGGATAGATAGATTTGCTCACCTCTATGTCGTGCAGAGCAGTGATATCATTCAGCAACACCGTCAACACAACACCTGACTGTAAACTGAGCTATTCAACACGTGAACCCTCTCACACCCACACACACTGACTGACTGACTGTGTGTCACTAGCAGAGACAGAGGTCAGGTGACCGGGTCACAGAGGACGGTCACGTGACCTCTACAACGCTCAACTGTCATTGGTTCAGCCAGACAGCTGTGTGTGTGTGTGTGTGTGTATGTGTGTATGTATGTGTGTGTGAATGTTGAGACACAGCGTCAAATGGCGCCAATATTCACGTTGTTTTGCTGAATACCACATTGAATTATCATCAAATTTACAATACAATGAAATTCTGATATTATTAAATTATTATATATACTTGAATAGAATAAAATACAGTTAAATTTCACTAAAATTACGTCGCTAAAGGTAATTGAGGTATAATAAATTTTACCCATTTCCCTGAACAATTAATTAATTATTGAATAATTCCTAATTTTCCTAATTCCTTCATTATTTCTTGAATAAATATATCTAATTTTGCCATGTCATTTTTACTAAATAAAATTCCGCTGTTTCTCCGGCTCCGGCTTTCAATTTTTCAAATTGGAAAATCATAGCTATTGTGCTGGATTTGAGCATGCATAACACCGGTCATTTGCGTTCAAATTTCACTAAAAATTAGCGGATTTTCCTGGAGCCTGGAAGTATTCTAGAAAGATCCACAATTAAACATGTCGCTTGTCAACCGCAGTTATTTCTAGCAGCGGTTTCAATTGTTTATTGAGCTTCAGTTATTGTTATTGATACAAATGCATATTGCTGAATGACATTTATCAAGGTAAATGAAAACTATGTGCGTGAAATACTGCATATTTCATTGATTAATTCCTTGTAGAACATTGCACGCGCAATAGAAGGGAGTCTGTGAACTGTGAATAACTGTGATAGAACTGTGTTCAATTATCACTCTCTCTCTCTCTCTTGGATATGGCACGAAGGAGAAGGAAGAAGACACAGGAAAGAAATAGTGCAGGCTCCTCGCTATTAGTCGCCTCTCTGTCTCTCACAAGACACGCAGCGGCAATATTCTCTTATCCCTTGACCGCACGGCTATTTTCACTTTGAATTTTTGTTTTTCAATAATAAAACGAATTCAAACTATGTTCAAGTATACATGAACAGCTAAATTACACTAAAACAATCACAAACCACACAGAAACACAAAAGTGCAGCTTCATATTGTTTATTGAAAACAGTGTGAATCATACACGATGACAAAATGAGAAATACAATCGTGATCACACCAAATTATTTCCGTATTAGCTGATCTGTCTTAATAGCATCCAACTGTAACGAGCTTGGCAACCGAGAATTAACTTCAAACACCATTTGGCAACACTGATCAGCGAGCTGGCAACACGAGCTGACAGAACGCTGTAATTGTTCCACCAGTCTCAATTGAGAAGCATGTTGTGAGAATGTTCTCTGGCGACTTGTTAACTCAGCCTCGATACCATTCAATACACTGTCCAACTAGTATAAACACACACACACACACACACACACACACACACACACACACACACACACACACACACACACACTCAATACACTGTCCAACTAGCATAAACACACACACACACACAAACAATACATTATACACTACACTACATACATACTGACACACTCACATACATACACACTGACATACACTGACACGCGCATACATACACACATACACACACATTGACACACTAACACACACTGACACACACACACACACATACACACTGACACACAAACACACATACACACTGACATACACTGACACGCACATACACACACTGACATACACATACACTGAGACACTCACATACACACACACTGACACACACATACACACACATTGACACACACTAACACACACAGACGCTAACACACAAACACACACACACATACACATTTACACACAAACACACATGCACACTGGCATACACTGACACACACACACACATACATACACACTGACATACACTGACACACTAATACACACACATACACTGACACATTGACACATTGACGTTGACCTGGTTGATTTTGTCGACGAGATGGTGTTGATTGGTGGCCGTGTGTCGTGCCAGACAGGAGAGATGTTGTTGCAGCACGTGACTCATATGAGCCGCCGCCTCGACGTCCAGTCCTTCCAGCACGTGCTGTGATACAGCGTGTTGATAACTCGATATCACACCACGAATCACCGGCTGAATTACGGGCAATGTCTGAATCAAATAACAGCACAGCCACACATCCACACATCTACACATCCACACATCCACATATCTGCACATCAACATATCAATACACCCACATATATACACATCAGCATATCCACACATCCACATATCTACACATCTACACATCAATACATCAACACATCTACACATCCACATATCCACACATCTACATATCTACATATCAATACACCCACATATCTACACATCCACACATCTACACATCCACATATCTACACATCCACACATCCACACATCAACACATCAATACACCCACATATCTACACATCTATATATCCACACATCTACACATCCACACATCTACACATCAATACACCCACATATCTTCACATCTACACATCCACATATCTACACACCCACATATCTACACATCTACATACCTACACATCTACATATCCACACATCAACACATCAACACATCAATACACCCACATATCTACACATCAGGTTTACAGAAACACGCAAAATGTCGGAGATCGGAGCTGATCAACAATTTGTCGATGAACTCGTGCATATAATGTGAGGTCACCTGCAGTCGGGCCAGTTCTGCATCATCACCCAAGTGTTCTTGTTGACTCAGCGACGACGACGAAGAAGGGGCTGAGTTCACCACCACAACACCAGGGGGCGCCACAGTCGATGACAGGGAAGATGAAAGCAGTTTGGACCTGATTGTCGAGCGGAATTGACGCTGAACACTGCGGAAACGTCTCACTCGCTCACTACCCTCTTCACCTGACACACACACATTATATTAGGTAGACATTAATATAGCGCCCTAAACCTCGAAGGTCTCTAGGACACAAACACACACATACGCACACACATTCACAAACTAAAAGAAGGAGAGAGCAAAGAGAAAATTGCACCTTATAATTACACCCACACACACACAAATTACACCCAAACACACACATACACACAGAGACAAGTTGTTGCAGAGATGTTGCTGTTTGATGTACTTTTGAGTCACGAGTTAAGTGTTTTGCATTATATTACTTCATTAACTGTTATAAAATTGCATGTGCCAATTGCCTTATTGTATCACACACACACACACACACACACATACACACACACACACACACACACACACACATACACACACACACACATACACACACACACACACACACACACACACACACACACACACACACACACACACACACACACACACACACAGTTGACACTATACTAATATAGAACATATTGTGTCTCCAAAAACAGTCTGAATTTTCGGCACATTTTGATTAGCTCGTAAGACCAGTGGTGCGTAACAAGAGAGAAATTTCCCACTGGTGTGAAATGGAGGGGTTGTCACAGGTGGAGCAGTAAAGAACACAACAGGACAAATATGTGTGTGGGTGTGTGAGTGTTTTATCAATCCTAATTGTGATGACCTGATGAAGTGATAGTATGACCTGGTCACGTGACAATGTCACCTGATCCGATAGGTCGCACGTGATGCAGAGGTAGATGATCTGAGCAGATGCTGCTGTCTGGAGATGTGGCCGTCGTGTCAATGACCTCATCTGTCTCTCCGAGCACAGACCGTGTATCAGCGGTTAATGAACTCTGTTCCGACCCCATCACTACGACACACTAACACTAACACACACACACACACACACACACACAAACATGTTTATTGCTATTGCATCAAATGTGGTTGAAGCGAAATACACGTTTGAGCGATTTTATATGGGCGAATTCTATAATCCAACAGCCCCTGTCCACCCAGCAGTAAATGATGGTACCAGATATCAGTCATGTGTTGTGTCATGCATTCTGGGGAGGTGGTCCTCTCTAATACATCTTCCGTTCTTGTGGCGTCATAGCGTGGAGAGGGTTGGTTCTGCGGTGGTAGCGAGCTGTACGGGACACACCTGTGTGTGTTCATAAGCTTCGACTTCTTCCCTTGTAGCAGCTGTCACTTGAGACCTTAAAGCTTTAATATTTCAAGACGGAAAATACGAGTGAATAACTGTTTGTTTACCAGCAGCAAATATCTGCGCTCGGGAATGAACAATATCACTGGCGGATCTAGAAGGGGGCTCAGGGGGCTCCTCAACTCCTCATAACCAAGAGGTTCACTGAAAGAGGCCAACAAAAGATATATTTCGGTAGAATGTGTCGATATAAACATTATCGCAAAAACGTTACATAACGATGCATGTACATGACTGATCGCTCCAAAAATTAATTCAGCTCCTCCCAAAATGGCACTCTGGATCCGCCACTGTATAATACAAATATATTTTACTTACCCTATTTTCACGTGTATAAGCGACCATTTTCTGGTGTTAATGTTCATTTTAGAAACAGGCAGTCTTTTAAAAATGATAGTAAGTTATTTAGCACAAATATGTACTTTTCCAGAATTTTCGCCTAAAAATTGAAGGGTCTCTTAAACATGCGAAAGATACGGTAAATAGTTCAATAATGAATCAGATTGTCAAGTGAATTGTTGTATCATATTAGACCTGACAGAAGCCTAATTCACTGAGATCGATATGTTTTCTCACGCTATCATCCTCGCATTTCTAGACGGACACACAAATACATATAAACATGCTTTGTTTGAGTTCGGGCCGCAATGACCTTATCAACGTTGCAAAGAAATCACTCCCATATGGTGCAGTATCAGCAACATATAACCAAGTAGGATCATTTGCGTGTTCACATAGCGGTGCAGCTGACAACAGCTCGAGACAGACAGAGCAGAAATGACAGTTTCCAGCAGAGACAACGAACACGTGAAAGTTTCTCTAATTCCCCATGTAAATGTCGTATCATGAAGTTATGATGACCTGAATAACGTGACTGAATAGTGAATGTCTTCCAGATCTCTCAAATGCTATCATCTCAGAATAATCACAACATTATTACAACACTAAAACAATTGCTTTGTTTTTGAAAATGTCAAACAGGAGTGCGTCAGCTGAAATCAGCCGGATTTCAGCCAAAAACAAGCGATTGTTCGAAAAAAAACAAACAACTTTTGATAAGTTTAGCCAAGATTTCACATAAATGACGTACATCGCGATGACGTGTAATGATGAAAGTTACACTAACATGGGTGTGAATGCCTGGACATCACACACGACAATATCATACTGTGTACACTGCAGTTGAAAATGAAAGTTCTTGTGCAGTGTTACAGATGCTAACTGCACCGCACACACACACACACACACACACACACAAACACACTGTACACACACCAGGCGTGACATCCACCATGTGGAACTTCAGACTAAAACGAGAGATCAACCCTTGGTGAGGTCTCAGTGATTCACCGACTGACCACCTGGTGACACGAGCAAGTGTGTGTGTGTGTGTGTGTCTGTGTGTGTGTGATGTGGAGATGTGTGTGTGTCTTGTGCCGGTATATAGGACAGTATTGGTGAATGTGATGATTGGCGCATTGATGGCTGAATCAGAGATCATCAACAACAGTGTGGCAGAATCCAGCCCCCCTGTCAACTCACTGCTACAACCGCAACTCAACAAAAACGCCAAATTTATCTGTCAGTAATTACATTCACACACACACACACACACGTGTGTAAATAACGCCGCTGGAAACAAAGAATTCAGATCTATAAACGACACTCTATGACAGTGGTTCTTAAATTTTTTCTCAACAGCGCTGATAAATTCAATAAATTCAGTTGTTACATCAAAGTAAATGTAATTAGAGGTCATTAGAAACAATAATAAACAAATTCGAATTGATAAAAACACACACATAGTTGTCCTGTTCTGTCCGACCTTTAGCTTCCCACTTGACAACTCTTCCATTCCCCACCAGTGGGGAATTTCCCACACACAGGTTAAGAACCACTGGTCTAGATTGATATCAAACATGCCTCAATCATTTATAAGTGGGATATTTAGGAAGACAAGTAGAGAGATGATGACAGAGAACAAAGACTAGCACATTTTGGTAGTTGTATGCGCATAAATGTGTATGTGTGTGTGTATGTGTATGTTTGAGTGTGTTTGTGTATGTTTGTGTGTGGCAGATTTTCCGTTGTTGGCGTTATTGACAGGCATAGCTCGACCATGCACCCTGCAACTGCACGATGATTCGGGACCGAACATTGCTGCTCTGCCGGGAACTTGTCGTCCACGACACCTCTGCTACACACACGCACACAAACGAGCACGTGACACGTGCAACTCCGGCACGTGCTGTCCAACAACACGTACGTACACCACGTGCCACGGGGGATACACCAGCATCAAATCACCGTCAGGATGTTATGATAGCGACGTTTCCACTACAGCCACCCTTGTCATAAATTATTATGGAAAAGAGAGGTGATGTGATCATATAGACCTGTGGCAAATTCCCCTGTCTGGTGGGGAATGGAAGAGTTGCCAAGTGGGAAGCTAAAGGTCGGACAGAACAGGACAACTATGTATGTTTTTATCAATCAAAATTCGTTTATTTTTGTTTCTAATGACCTCTAATGACATTTACTTTGATGTAACAACTGAATTTGTTGAATTCATCAGCGCTGTTGTGTGGAAAATGAAGAAGAGATGGCTCATTAAGAAGTGGGAAATCAGAGAAAAAAGGTTAAGAACCACTGGTCTAGATTGCACCTGAACAGGTAATTCCTGCCTCAATTTGGAGGCGTATCAACAATAAAAGCTCCAGCTCACAGGCTCCAATAAATCGGGACAAATTGAGCATGATGAAAGTGAGTGATTGCACGTCAATCATAATTGTAGTCACTTCACGAAGCTACCTGACAACATGGTCTAGGCAGGTTGATAGTGACTGGGTATCGTTACTAATCGAGTTCAACCACTACATCAACGTGTGACGCCGAACTAACAACCTTTGTCACACTATGTGACCATCTTGACTGAGAAGTGTTGTGATGCTCCCATGACGACATACAGGGCTCGTATGCGACGCACCAGTTATAATCATCATGTCATCACCGAAATGGACTCCGTGGTGTAGTGGTAGCACACCTGCCTCACAAGCGGGAGGCCCGTGGTTCGAATCCCGGCGGAGGATTTCATTGGGCGATTGATTTCTATAATCCAACAGCCCCTGTCCACCCAGCAGTAAATGGGTACCATATATCAGTCATGTGTTGTGTCATGCATTCTGGGGAGGTGGTCCTCTCTAATACGTATTTCTTCCTTGTGGCGCCATAGCGTGGAGAGGGTCGGTTCTGCGGTGACAGCGAGCTGCACGGGGATGGCCTGTGTGTTCATAAGCTTCGTCTTGTTCCCGTGTAGCAGCTGTCACTTGATACCTTTAACGTTTAATATTCGCAGTTGGCGTGTGATGTTTCTGTGATGGTGTGGTTGACAGCGGTCGTATCGTGCGGACATCAAGTGACTCGCAACAACAGCGTGTTCATCAACCCGGAGTACCCTGACGTGGGCAGACACGTGCGTTCATGCATTCTGACTGTCAACAAAATGTCGCCAGATATTTCACAGATCCGCCTCGACTTCGACGTTATGCAGGCGAGGCAAAACACAACACAACACAATGTTTCCGTGTTATTATTCACACAAACCACACACACTCACACATCGAACTAGAAGAGTGATTGTCCAATGACTCGCTCAATCCTCTGAACTCCTAGAAACTTACTAGACGAGACGGGCCAAACAGGATATGTTATCCATTCCGCTTATGATGTCGATAATCAAAACAAGCACTGTTGAAAAACAACACCCTCCACTGTTTATTGACGTAAACATCAATCACAATCGAAAAATATCATTTCATATCATGATAACATATTTCATTCCATTTGATGGATTTGATAGCCTCCAATGTATAACAGCAAATATTTCATTTGATATGCCGCCGGTAACGTATAAAAATAACAAGTTAACAGCCCAAATTTCACTACACTTTCAATGTGGATGACACGCTATTGCAAACCGCCACCGATAAAAATCATTTACAAAACATGAAAAACGCAACAGAAGCCCTGTACACTCAAAATCACGTGAAAATTCACGAAAGACAAATGACAACGATACTTGCTAGTGGTGAGACATGTGAGTGAGTGAATAACGAGATCGCGAACGGGCGGAACTCAGAATGAACCTCCAAGACGTCGTCTAGATATCAAACATCCTCGATGGATCGTCCAGGAATAAATCCATCCTCATTCGTTCATTATTGAGCGTAGTCATCATATAGTGTTCAGCAAGAAGCAATCAGAATCAGAGAGGGGCCACCACAGTGCCCCCTTCATTGTCCGGTAATAACACACCGGCCACCTCGCGATGTGAAACTGCAGACTCTTGATTGTTGTCTGACAATGGAGTGGCGATACCATTTGAAGACTTAGTAGAAACATCAATGGAAGAGTTTGTCTGGGCGCGCTCAATATTCACACGAACCAGCAGAGATGCTAGGGGCAGAGGCTCACTGTGACCATTACACAATGGCACGCTACGATAACCAGAACGTACAGCACGCAGCACGGCAGTCGCTTGACCGACAAACTGAGCGTCGCCGAAAATATCCTCATCATAGACGACAAATCTGAGCAGCGCAGTGGGCACACAACGCACGTGAAAGCGACACCTTTCTCGCCACACTGGACACAGACCGTTATCGGGACAGACGCGAGTCGTGTACTTGTTGCACGAGTCGCACGAGGCTCCCACAACCTCTACCTCGACAAACGGACTGAGAATGCCGCGGGCACGTCGTCCAGTCGCCGCTCTGCCTTCTGCCAAATGTCTGCCGGCCAGAATATCGATGGTGCAGGTGAGCGGAGGTGATGAGCTCGTGCATTGTGGAGCGTCAGCATCAAATGACTCGTCCAGCATGAACGCCGGTCGCAACACATAACCGCATCCTCCGTTCTGTCGGAACCAGGCTCGATTCAGCTGCATGTTGCGATCACCAGTCTGGTAGTTGAGAGCGGCCATCTGGCAACCAGCCATCCACACTGGCAGGGGGTTGTAGTTGGATGAGTCGATACGCTGGCCCTTGGGATAGACGCGGCTCAGTTGCAGCCGGTTGAACCAAAGCAGAAGGCGCAGAGCAGAGCCAGGCTGCAACCACTTGTCTATCTTGGTCTCGGAAAAACTACACATTTCGCTGAAGCAGCGCGACTGACGCAATTTATCAGGCTCAAACGGAGTGGTGCGACAGTAAACAATAAGCGCCGACAACTCGCGAGCAATTCTCTTGATACGCTCCATATCTCGCCGTGCTGCCGCCACTGCCGCGTCATCATTGTCAGCAGGTCGCATGACAGAACGTGTACTGCCAGACCCCGTCGTGGAGGTGATGGTCGCGGAGGATTGTGAAGTCCCAGTGGCTCGCTGTATCACTTGCTGCCACTGCCGTGCCTCCTGCCAACTGACACAACCCAGCATCAGCGAGCTGGTACAATTGGTGGGCAGAACTTGCACAATACACTGCACTCGCTGACAATCAGTATCAGTGAAGTGCGCCGGCTGAGAGTCGCCGGGCGCCAGTATATTCACCCTGGCCCCGCTCAGTGGTACCGTGTGAGTGGCAGACGAGACAGATGTGGCTAGTGGTTGCACGTAGTTGCTGGGGAACCACAGTTGTCTACATCCGGCGTAATCTCCACGCCACCAGCCGGCATCACCACCTCCCACCGTCACATTGGTGATGACGGCATGTCGACAGAAGGACAGCTCATCGTTACGTTGTGCCCGGTACTCATACATCGCTCGTACTGACACCGGCACACTGCACGAGCTGCCCGGGTCCACGTACACGGCAGCTCCTGGAGATGACGCCACAACAGGAGTCTGGTTGTGACGCAGTCTAGCATGTTGATCCACTAGTTGCACAGTGACAGGATGCAACAGTCGCACTCTTCTGTACAGTGGACGACGACGGAAGTGTTGAACGAGATCGACGAGCGATTCAAACCTCTCACCACCAATGATAAACAGTCGACCGTCACGACCCACGCGACAGTGCTTGACAAGGCCACCCACTGCACGAACACTCACAGTGAAGGCGGCAGGTTCGTGTTCGCTGTGACGTAGCAGGAAGGCGCCAGTCACTCGCACGGTGCGCAGCCATCGCTCGGCAGTGTCGCGGTCACAGTCGGCCTGGAACCAGTCACAATTGTGATGACATCCGGGCTGCGGCACCGATTCTCGCAGCAACATGGTGAAATCAGCCGTGCGCAGCGGATGTTGTCGGTAGTGATTGATCAGACTGTAGAGGCATTCGAATGTCAGCGTGTCGATCAAGTAGAAGCGCATACGTCCGTGCTGAGGTCTGCTGCGAATGCGACAATGATGAGACCGTTGGTGACGCCAGAACGACAGCGTGAAGTCGCCGACAAATGTGTCGCTCTCACGCACCAGAAACGCACCGTCGCCGAGGTGTGCATGCTCGCGCAGCAGCTGGTCCACACGCGCTCTACCGCCCGCCAGTCGACCGTGAAACCAGCGCTCGCCAAAGTGAAGTTCCTCGTCATCACCAGCGGTGGCAGATGATGCGACAGCAGCGGTGGATGATGCAGAAGGAGCGTCCGTGTCACTGTCTCCAGACTCAGCATCGTCCGAGTCGCTGTGTTCTGACAGGAACAGTTGCCGGTTGGTGAGCACGACATTGCGAGGTGTCCACTCGCCACTGTCAGTGTCAAGCAGCTGCAACAAGCCTGTCTTCACACTGACATCGTCTTGACACATACTGCCAGGATCACCAGCTTCACACGACCGCTGACCAGAATCATTATCAGTCGGCGAGTCTACACCGGCCGGCAGTTTCTTGTGTTTGATGATGACCTTGCGTCGCAGTTGTGCGGGCGACGGCAGGTGAGTCTCGTGCTGGTCCACGGGCTGGGTGAGCAGCAGATCGCCGAACACCTCGTGAAAGCCGGCCGCCATGCGTCGCTGCTGCTCGAGACAACAATGGTCCTCGATTGACAGAATGAGCGGGTACTGCGATGTGACGAAGGCAAACTGAGCAATGCAGTGCAGCACATCGATCAGTCGGATCTTGGAGGTGAGTGTGTGTCCGTGATAGATGACAGGTAGTCCGTCACTGCCGTCCCAACAATCCAGCTCGATGCAGCGGCACCCCTGCAACAAGCAGCGTTGGTACGCCGCCACCGACGACTCGGAGGAGAACTGGTCGCCGGTGAGGTAGGTGTTGTGTGACGACGCGATCCAGTAGTGAGCCAGAGGTTGAGTCATGTCGTCACACGAGTCCAACACTTGCTCGTCCCAGATCTTATTGTCAGCGCTGAATAGGAAGCTGGCAAACACGTCGGCACTGAAACTCACTTCTGCGCCGTCACCTGCTGAATCCTGCAGGTGATTACGCATCATAGCGGCCACGGCATCAACATCTTGCTCCACACTATCCACCTGTGTGACGGCCAAAAAACGACACATATCACGCACGGAGACCACGTGTTCACGAGCACTGTCCTCGCTCTTGACGTCACAAAACTCTCTCAAAATGTCGCATATCACAGTGGGCTGCCACACGAGGGAATAGTAAAGTGTGAGCATTTGATCGAAGCTGAGTTTGCCACCGCTTTCCTCGTCTATCTGCTGCCACATTTCCTTCAGCTTGGCAGTGGACGCCTTGAAGTTGATTCGAGACAGGAAGTTCTTGAGGTGCTTGAGTGTGACGCAGTCTGTCATGTTGTACAGCTCGTTGAAGAGCCAGCAGTTGAGTCTGGCAGGTCGGTGTGAGGAGCGCGCTTGCTGACACACAGTTTGTAGCGCATGTGTCCACACCTGACACTCGCGAGCTGAAATGAATGCCAGCGACAAAGTGCGCAGTACAAACTGTCCGCCGTGTTCTAGCAGCAGACAGGTGGAAGGGTCGCAGCGTCGCACCTCATCAGGCCAGCGGTCAAACTCGCGAGAACTCGCACCACTCACCACACGTCTCACGTCGTGCAAGTCGACCAGTAGCTCGGCACCACGTCGCGTCACATCTCTGTCTCCTTCATCAGCGGCGACAGCGAGATCAACAACAGACAGCGAGTCAGCACACGTGGTCAGTGCGACCAGCTGACACGTTCGACGTCGCACGACAATGTGACGACGCTCGGGACGTCGGCGCTCGAGAAAATGCGTGACCACGCAGCCTCGCTCCAACTGCGCCCACATGCGCTGCATGCACGGTGCAGCCACCACCATCACTCACACACACACGGTGTCACGTGAGCCAGCACGTGTTGTGTGGTTGTGCCGGCAGATGGCGCCACCTAGGGCGGGCACGTGCAACAGAGACGTGTTCAGTGTGAGCGGTCAGAACGTGAACAACCAAGTGCCGGCAGTGTGCGGTCGCAACAGCGGACAACACAGTGAGAACACACTGACATACACACATACACACACACTATTCACCAGGATGACGGTCAGTTTCACAGCGTTGCTTCAACACACCAAACAGTCAATATTAAAACACACCCACACACACAGTCAGATCAATGTGTAACATTTAGTGAACTGATTCACACGCGCAATTATACGATCAAGCACTCTCACTTGTTCACTGTGTGTCTTCTTGTGAGTGCAGTGTACATTGAGGTGGGAGGTGTGAGTAGATCTGTGCAGTTACAAGTGATAACATCTCAGACGGCTGGTCCGGGACACAAGTGGTATATTCGCGTCAGTCAACACGGAGTGTCAGACCGAGTACCACATCACTGTCTACAACATCACTCCACCACGTCCGGCACTATTTCCAGCTTCAACTACGACTACAACAAAGATGATCATCATCATAACTCCACCAGCACGGCTCAATACACGGTCCGTCACACATACACAAGCACATACACAAAGAAGAAATTGAATATCGGAAGTTGTATAAATTTGCAAAATCTAACAAGAATCACAAATTTTGGCCTTCAAAAACGCAGCAATAAAAAGGGCATTCATAAATATAGTTTCCCAAATAGAGCTGAATAGAAAGATGGAATAAATTACCAAGCGACATTGTTAACATCAACCAACAACACAATTGTTCAAGAAGAAATACAACATGACTGGAAGGCGGCAGTCACGAGCCTGTCTCACTCATTACTGCCAATACTACTAGTAAGAACTAACTAAGAACGGAGCCTAGCAGTCCACACAGCCACTTGTACAGGACAACACGCATTAAACCTGCAATATGCCGTCTTCATCGTGCCCTCACCATCTATCTGATGACACAAGAAATTTAAGAATCAACATAACAGGCCTGCGTAGAACTTATTACTCATTGTGTATGTGTGTGTGTGTGTGTGTGTGTGTGTGTGTGTGTGTGTGTGTGTGTGTGTGTGTGTGTGTGTCGCCTGTAGAACCGGCTCAACTACATGATATGTATTCGCAAGCAGGCAGGTTACTGCAGTATCAGCTACTCACAGAACACAAGCAAGTTGAACGAAGACAATCAACAGACCCGCACTGAACAGTTCGATATCGCCACTGACAACAATATAGCCAACAACAGCGGTGATTCACTCTCTATCTCACTCTCTAGCTCTCTCTCTAACTCTATCATCTATCTATCTATCTACCTATCTATCAAACTATCTATCTATCAATCTATCTATCTATCTATCTATCTATCTATCTATCTATCTATCTATCTATCTACCTATATATCTCTCTATCTCACTCTATCATCTATCTATCTATCTATCTATCTATCTATCTATCAATCTATCTATCTATCTACCTATATATCTCTCTATCTCACTCTCTAACTCTCTCTCTAACTCTATCATCTATCTATCTATCTATCTATCTATCTACCTGTCTATCTATCTATCTGTCTGTCTATCTATCTATCTATCTATCTATCTATCTCTCTATCTCACTCTCTAACTCTCTCTCTCTAACTCTATCATCTATCTATCTATCTACCTATCTATCAAACTATCTATCTACCTATATATCTCTCTATCTATCTATCTATCTATCTATCTACCTATATATCTCTCTATCTCACTCTCTAACTCTATAATCTATCTATCTATCTATCTATCTATCTTTCAATCTATCTCTCTCACTCTGATTTCCGCTTCACAGAGCCATCAATACGCTGCAATGCACATGTTTCTGTTGTGTGAGCGAATTATAAACCAATCTGTATCATGAAAAAACGGCCAAATGGCAGAATAATAGCATAATTACACTCAGTATCTGGCATTTTGGTTGAATCAGAAAGTGCTGGTGAAAATGTCGAGCAAGTGCGGCAGGAGAGTTGTCACGAGGATTATTTATTACTGGCAGCTAGAAGAGTATGCGGTCGAACGCTCGCAAAACACGGCATCATTACTGGTCAGTATGAGTCAGTAATCCCGCGCCAGTATCATGTGACAGCAATAACACACAAAAGTGGACTAACCAACAATCACTGGACAAATATAACACCCTGGCCCGTGCAACAGCACGCAATCAATTGCAAGCAGCCCGTATTCAATGATCCACACCTGACCAGACTTGTCTATAAATCTCACTGGACCGCATCATGACAACAAATCTTCCTACAGCCACATTCTCAACAAAATGGCCTCTACCACTGAACTGTCTGAACATGACCGAGTTGTGTGTGTGTGTGTGTGTGTGTGTGTGTGTGTGTGTGTGTGTGTGTGTGTGTGTGTGTGCGTGTGGGCGCATGACAGACCGTACAGCCGGCCAGTTCACAATCAAGTTCGTGACAGACGACAGTCAAGTTGGGCGTGGCTTCCGCCTGCACTATCGTCAAACCCCGTGCAAGACAAGACAACAAAGACTACCGAACACACAAACCAATATTGATACGTGATGAAGAAAAAACATATGAAGGAAAAAATCATAATTGGTCCATATTGTGATGAGAGGAAGATTGAGCAAAGTTACAACGCCGAAATAACGGCTGGAATTCATGCGGAACAGGGCAAATTAAACATCGGCATTTAAATATTTACAGCCCATTGCCCATTCAAAACAATTCAAAACAATCCAACAAAAGTAATTTCAGTATCACACAACAAACATAAGTTAAAAACCCATAAAGTACCATGGAAACATTATTATAAACGCAAATCACTCAATACATGTTGATACTCGAGAACAGACTCGAGACAACTTGAGAACATTGCTACATAATTTTTCCACCCCAAGTTAACACGACAGATGTTTCTGCGAAACAGCACCAATCTCCAAACTTTACAAAAATATATAAAATATTGAATAAATATTCAATTGAATGAACGCACCTTGCCTCACAGACTATTGACGCATAAAATGTTTACACTGAACTATTTCTTGTAGTTCATATTCGTCGTCTGCTTCACGAATGTCCCATTTTTTTAGAAATATATAAATGTCTTAAGTCACATAATAATTTATACGTCCCAAGCCATTCTTATAAATTAGTCTATATATTAGTAGCACATTGCCATTAGTAATAACGAGACAAGTTTATGTCGAAATTAAGGTGAAATTATGTAATTTTGTGAAAGAATGTACACAGATTCAAAAGTCAATTATGGTCAAATATCTCAACCAAATTTTCACAACATTAAAAATAACTTTTCGTAAGGTTTTTTGCGCCGGACCTTGGCTTGTCCATTTTTTGCCAAGACATCCTAATGATTTCAAGTTATACAAATTTTAATAATAAAAACACAATAATACCTTATCTGTCGATACGTGTTTATTCGACAATATTGTTACAATACAGTGTGAATCTTTTGTTTTCACAGAATGTTCATGATACAACTATTGTATAAACACATGTTTTGTTTACGTTTCTGTTGCTGTTGTCCTTCGCTTGACATTTGCTCGTTTATCGTTTAAATCAGTGAAATTTAGACAAATCACAGTGTATTTGTCCACGCTGACACTGATTCTGCGCAGCCTGTCATGTTTTATTTATGAGAGCACTTATAGTAACACGGTGTGCATCTGTCTGTGTGTGTGTGTGTGTGCGTGTGTGTGTGTGTGTGTGTGTTAGTACAAAATATGCTGATTCAAACAGGGTTTCACTGATTTAAATCCTGTTTTAAGCTGTATATGCATGTTTATAGTTGTGATGTATATACTTCTAAATGCATATTGAAGTTTGTTAGGAATTAAATAAAATAATCTTACTCAGCACATTATTTTGCTGTAACAAAATGGCGCTCTACAGAATAAGTCACGTGCTATATTTCACAATCAAAAATATGTTTCAGAAACAAATTTAAATTGAAATCAAAAACTGCAAATTATTATTAGAATTAAATGTTTGACGAGTAAAAAGCATTAATGCATTTTGGATAATTTTGTAGAAAATATCTTGCTGGTTTGATGAGCAATGCTGTACATGTACATGTGTACCTACTGTTGTTGTTTGTTAATTTCGCTAAATACATTGTTCATATTCAACAGCTGAAATAAAGATAACACGAGAAATACTTGAACACGCGTAATATCCATATTTCTACCTACCACTATTTCTGATACACGAGCATTAGTAGTTCTGGTACTTCCCTGTTACTGTGAGTCATCACCAGTATGTTAGGCGAGACATGGACGAATATTCCGCTAGATGGCGCTGTAAGCGTTGATCAGTCAGTTTGTATATTGAGGTCATATAGTGGTGTTAGTCAACTATTGTGGTCCAGGAGTTGTGTCGCGGTGCCACTGGTTATAATGCACGAGGATATGACCACTGGTGAATCACAAGAAAAACATGACACAGTTCAACCGACATCGACTGAATTCAGATCTGTCTCAATTGTGGGGGCTGGATTGGTGAGTGCTGTATAATTGATAAATTACAGTTTTTCACCTAA
The DNA here is from genome assembly GCA_916048095.2 of Sacculina carcini. Taxonomy (NCBI): domain Eukaryota; kingdom Metazoa; phylum Arthropoda; class Thecostraca; family Sacculinidae; genus Sacculina; species Sacculina carcini. The sequence goes on along the minus strand of OU696580.1, from coordinate 9,058,028 downwards.
CTAACTAGCAAGCACGCCGATAATTCGCTGAAATATTCTTATTTTCACATAAGTAATACAATCATTTAAATTCTCATTAATTTATCATGTATCTGTGGAAATGTTGAAAAATGTAATTAGCCAATTTTGTGATCCATTTATACATTTATTTCAGTTAGTTAACACGCTGGTTACATGGATGTTATATTGTACAGGTGGGAGCGTTAAACGCGTGCTATTTGGCACGCAGAAATATCCAGGTAGATGTGTATGAGTACAGGGAAGGTGAGTGTTGCTGTAATTATTAAGAAGTGCCGTTGTGATGTTTATCACGAGAGTATTGATATATATGTCGTGTAATTTAAACTGTTTTGGCATTATCGATTTAACAAGAAGTAAGAAATGTTTGGAATGTGATTGATTGAGTGAACTGTTTTTGTTGTTCGTTAATTTTTTTATTAATTACGTCTAAATAAATTAAAACGGCAAGTTTTTACTACAATGGGTGACAATAAACTAACATTAAATTTTACTCTGAAGTGTCGGTTTATTGTTTTCTATTGCGTTGCCATAACAACGCAATACCATTAAAAATTGCGCTATTAAGAAATATTAAATTAACACACGCACAATATTCAATTCTAAAACACACTAACATATATGTACAAGATAATAATCACAAGACAAATATTAGTTGTTGCTAAGCTAATTAATAATAATATATAATTATATTATAAGCTAATTAGTTGTTCATTCAGTCAACATGAATATCATTAAATAATCGTTCATGATAAGTATTATTGGTATTGCACAGGGAGAATGTGTTATTTTCATGTTGCAATTTGCAATACACGGGGGTGCTGACAGATATTCGTCACATGCAGCACGTGCCAGGTCGCAGCATCAATCTGGCACTGAGTGCTCGAGGACGCAAGGCTCTGGCTGGTGTAGGACTGGAGAAGCGGGTTATTGAGGAACACGGCATCCCCATGTACGGCAGGGCCATTCACAACAGTCACCAGGGTTCTATTAGAATTATTCCCTACGGCAAGAAAGACCAGGTGCATCACCGCACGTTCTTAACAGTAGACAGCACTCGCCAACCCACCAACTTTCTTATCAAGCATATATTGTATTAAATCTCCACCATATTAATATTATTATTAATTACAGGCAAATCCAGTAGCATGGAGGAAGAGTGCAAGTGCACTATTACCACCCTGTGCGGTGGCCTCATGTGTACTGGAAGCTAACCAAAATACTCGGACAGAAAGAGTTTGAAAAGCAAAGGTTTTAGTCAGGAAGGTGAAAATTGATGAAGAAAGAAGTAAGAAAATATTTATTATTTTATTATTATAATATTCATTGACTAGTGTGAGAGTAATTTCAGACGACCCGAGTGCACTTATCAGTATTAACATGGTAGACGTTATGGTATCAACAGTGTGTGGTATCAAGTGTCACACATCACTTGTGTGGTTTCTGTTGATGAAGTGTTGAACACACCAACACATCCTCGACCATTCGTCTCTTCTACCCGCCAAAAATACCTTCTTCTTAAGTACACACTTATCTTCATTCAATATGGCATTCATTTGTAAAATTTGTCTTACATGAAGATAGAAAAAAGTTGATGAAAATATAATTTGTTGTTTAAATTAATATAGTTTTAAATATAATTATTTTTTGTAAAAAAGTCCTTGTATAACCGTCTAGAATCCATGTTACACACATAACATTTGTTTCAAGAATATAACATACTAAAGAGTAATAACACTAACAAATTTGACCACCAAAACCCAGTGAGTAACACGAGTGCAACATAAAAATCACATCTATTGAGCAAATACGCCACTACAGCTTACTGAGGGATGCAGGGAAACAGCTAATGCACAGGATACAGGATATTAACTTGAATGTGTATGTTATGAATGTGTGTGCATGTAATTCACTCACAGTGTATCTACTCGGTGGGAAGGCGATTTATGAACGAAACACTGCTTACAGGTGAGTGAATTCAGTCAACTATACTAAATATATTATTAAAACAGCCTTAATCAATATTCTTACCGGTCATATTAATATTTACAATTTAATTTACACAGTATCAAGATATTCGCTTCTTCTTATCTGTTACGCAAAATTCAATCATTTAATTTGTATTAGAAGTCCAAATAGCGGTATATTTCAGCTTTTTATCAGACCTGATTTTGTTTTGCTCCAAGCAGAAGCTGAGAGATTCGATAATGTCCATCTTCATTTTGGACATAAATTGGTCGATTGTGAGTTGAAGAAAGCGCAGCTGAATTTCTCAAGGTGAACATTTCTCACTTGCAAGAACAATTATAAAACACTTCGATGTTGACTGCAATTGAAATTACTCCCTGTTTTCACTCATGTTATCAATAAATGCACTCAGTTCGTAAATATCACTTTTAATCATCAGCGAAGAAATGGTAGCAAGTTGAACACAACTTGACAGGGCTGAATTATCAAGTTTTCCAGTTGCTCGGTCGTTTTTCGTTGCTGTTCTCTAGCAATGGAGCCATTGTACGAACCTCAGCCGACCTGATACTGGGATGTGACGGAGCTTTCTCCACTGTGCGAAAACATATGATGAAAATGCACAACTTCAACTTCAGTCAACAGTACATAGAACACGGCTACATGGAACTGTGCATCCCTCCAACCAAGGACGGGCAGGTAGTTGAGCGGATATATGAATTTCGAACAAGATCATGCTCATTTGCCCAATAAAATAAATCTATGAAATTACACAAGTATTATTCATTTAAATAGCTCTAAGTATACCGACTATTTTATTATTATTATTATTATTAATTACAGGCAAATCCAGTAGCATGGGAAGAGTGCAAGCACTATTACCACCCTAAGGTGGCCCCATGTACTGGAAGCGCCCAAAAGATTTAGAGAGAAAGAGAGTTCGAAAAGAAAAAAGTCTAGAAAGAGAGTTGAAAAGAAAATAATAAATAAATAACAATAAATAATAAACCATCATCCGATAACAATCCGATAAATTTAGATAAAATATATCACAAAATAATCCATAATATTGCATAAAACTGCTATATTTTATGTGTCTCTCGGTGCGATGTTGCAGTTTGCAATGGAGTGCAATTTCTTGCATATTTGGCCACGAGGGGAGTTTATGATGATCGCGCTGCCCAACCAGGATAAATCTTGGACAGTAACTCTGTTCATGCCTTTCTCCGTGTTCGCCGCCATCAGTGACTCAGAAAAACTGCTCAATTTCTTCAACAAGCACTACCCCGACGCAATAGCGCTGATTGGAGCTGAAAAACTCACCACAGACTTCTTCAACAGTAAACCGCTGCCTCTAGTCTCCATCAAGGCAAGTTGAGTCAATGAATCCCGGAACTGAAAATGATTGAAATATTAAAAAGGATAGGATATATTGTTAACAATCAACTAAACCAATTAAATCTGCTGTAGTGAGTTAGACTGATACATTCAACCAGGGAAAATAATATGATTTCGTTCATTATAGTCCAGTTCAGTTTAGTCAGTGAAATTCGGCCTTGTGAGTCAGTCAGTTGTTGTTACAGTGTCGGCCCTACGAAGCATATGATCGCGTGCTTATCATGGGAGATGCTGCTCACGCCATGGTGCCTTTCTACGGACAAGGAATGAACGCGGTGAGTTCCAATCACCATTGTCTGTGTATCACAGAAACTCGACCATGTGTTACTCCAAGAAATTATCATAGCGGAAAACAATGATAAAATAATATTCTACCTTTTCAAGCATGTCTGGAGACATTGTGTACATATCGCTTGTGTGTTTTACTTGCGGCAGGGTTTTGAGGACTGTTCCCTCCTCAACGATCTGATGGACAAGCACTTGATGAAGTTGGACATGATATTCACAGAATACACGAACCATCGCAACCCTGATGCCGAGGCTATCTGTGATCTGGCAATGTACAATTACGTAGAGGTACCCTGACCATCTCGTCACGTGTATCATGCATATTATGCTCTTTTTTCTAATTCAGTATTCAATGAGAGCTGTACTGAAACTCTCATGATGAAACCAATTTGCACCATAACTTTTGATGGAGATATACAGACATTGATGTGAAATTGTCCCGTTCAGATGAGGCATCTAGTGAACTCCAGGTGGTTCCTGCTGCGCAAGACATTGGATAACATCCTGTATACCATCATACCAGACGTCTGGACGCCTCTCTATACCATGGTATCATTTACCACGGTGCGCTACCATGAGGCGGTTACCAGAAAACAGTGGCAAGACAAGGTTCAACATGATCACGAGACTTTGACAACATGATCACTAGACTTTGACAACATGATCACGAGACTTTGACAACATGATCACTAGACTTTAACAACATGATCACGAGACTTTGACAACATGATCACTAGACTTTGACAACATCATCACGAGACTTTGACAACAGGATCACGAGACTTTGACAACATGATCACGAGACTTTGACAACATGATCACGAGATTTTGACAACATGACCACGAGACTTTGACAATATGATCACGAGACTTTGACAACATGATCACTAGACTTTGACAACATGATCACTAGACTTTGACAACATGATCACGAGACTTTGACAACATGATCACGAGACTTTGACAACATGATCACGAGATTTTGACAACATGATCACGAGACCTTAACAACATGATCACTAGACTTTGACAACATGATCACGAGACTTTGACAACATGATCACGAGACTTTGACAACATGATCACGAGACTTTGACAACATGATCACTAGACTTTGACAACATGATCACGATACTTTGACAACATGATCACGAGACTTTGACAACATGATCACGATACTTTGACAATATGATCACGATACTTTGACAACATGATCACGAGACCTTAACAACATGATCACTAGACTTTGACAACATGATCACTAGACTTTGACAACATGATCACGAGATCACGTGATCACATGATCACGATCACTACACTAAACACACACACACACACACACACACACACACACTGTACATATAAGTACTCCCCCACCCAAAACAATCATGACCAAGAAATGTTCCAGTGTAGTTGCTCGAATGTTTCGCTAAGCCCCCGCATTTTTCTCTTAGCTCCCCACCGGCAAAATCCTGGCGCCGCAACTGATATAAGAGTAAATATATATATGTGATAATTGTATACTTTACTTTATTGTACTTAACGAAACACATAAACATGATAAGTTTTCCTTGTATAAGGTTCTAAAAGAAATATGCGTATTCGCAATTTTAACTTGGATAAAATATATTCCTGGTTGACAATTCTGATATACTCCAATGTTGGCAGGTTATACATAGAGCGCTGTCAACTCTAGTTTCTGCAGTTGGATGTGGTGTCGCAATGGTCGCAATATTCTGCTACAACTCATACATCAACGTGTGATCCATCACAACACTCACACATCATCCTGTCTCTCTCTGTGTGTGTCTGTGTGTATGTGTATGTGTGTGTGTGTGTCTGTGTGTCTGTGTGTCGGTGTGTGTGTAACATCTGGTGTGTGGTGGTATTATGAATAAATATCAAGTGTGGTTTGGAATATATAATTCAGGTTTTAATAATGTATATTTATTGTGATTTGTGATTTTGCAATACACTATAGTAATCTACGTTTACTGGGGAATAAATATACGTTTACTGGAGAAGAAATCTATGTTTACTGGGGAATAAATCTATGTTTACTAGAGAAGAAAAAGAGCACAGCTTGTGGAAGAATCAGGACAACTGGCACATTCTCCTGGGAGCCGCCTGGTGCAGAAATCAATTTGCACTAAAGTCAGTTTGATTGTTGCAACATGGCAAACGATAGCAGCAACGCCAACTGAAGCGCTACAAACACTTACCCTGGTCTGAGTCAATATACAGTGTTGGCTTGAATGATCGAGTCAAACTTTGACCAATTTTGATAACAAATAACTGAGCATTGATTTTTTACAACGTGCTTTCACGTGCCAGTGTTGTGTGACAGCCTCAAGTAACAACAAAAATTGCGCACGTAAATATTTGTGCATTGAAAAATCAAGAATCCTATAACATTATGTATATATATATATTTCATTTAGACTGTCGAGCCCTGTAAGTGGTCGTAATGCTGGTTCAATAGTGGCGCAGTGTGAAGTAGCACTGAATCAAAGCTCGCTATTGTATCATCTTTGAAGATGACTTCACACAAACACAACGAGCACACAAACAAACACACACACACACACACACACACACACAGACAAATGAAATATCGGAAAATCACACACACATACAACCACACAAAAACACATCCATACACACACATGTCTATATACGAGTATATGTAGTGGCGACGCCAGGTTTTGTCCGGTGGGTGGGCTGGGGAGAGGGGGGGTAAGGAAAAAGTGCGAGGATTTTAGAAATAATGTAGGATTTAAGAAATAATGTATGGTTTTAGAAATAATGTATGGTTTTATGAAGAATGTAGGATTTTAGAAATAATGTATGATTTTAGAAATAATGTATGGTTTTAGAAATAATGTATGGTTTTAGAAAGAATGTATGGTTTTAGAAATAATGTATGATTTTAGAAATAATGTAGGGTTTTAGAAATAATGTAGGATTTTAGAAAGAATGTATGGTTTTAGAAATAATGTATGATTTTAGAAATAATGTAGGGTTTTAGAAATAATGTAGGATTTTAGAAAGAATGTATGGTTTTAGAAATAATGTAGGATTTTAGAAAGAATGAAGGATTTTAGAAAGAATGTATGGTTTTAGAAATAATGCATGATTTTAGAAATAATGTAGGGTTTTAGAAATAATGTAGGATTTTAGAAAAAATGTATGGTTTTAGAAATAATGTAGTATTTTAGAAAGAATGTAGGATTTTAGAAAGAATGTAGGGTTTTAGAAATAATGTAGGATTTTAGAAAGAATGTATAGTTTTAGAAATAATGTAGGATTTTAGAAAGAATGTAGGATTTTGGATAGAATGTAGGATTTTAGATAGAATGTAGGATTTTAGAAAGAATGTAGGGTTTTAGAAATAATGTAGGGTTTCATGAAGAATGCATGATTTTAGAAATAACGTATGGTTTTAGAAAGAATGTAGGATTTTAGAAATAACGTATGGTTTTAGAAAGAATGTAGGGTTTTAGAAATAATGTATGGTTTTAGAAAGAATGTAGGGTTTTAGAAAGAATGTAGGATTTTATAAAGAATGTAGGATTTTAGAAATAATGTAGGATTTTAGAAAGAATGTAGGATTTTAGAAATAATGTATGGTTTTAGAAATAATGTAGGATTTTATAAAGAATGTAGGATTTTATAAAGAATGTAGGATTTTAGAAATAACGTATGGTTTTAGAAAGAATGTAGGGTTTTATAAAGAATGTAGGATTTTAGAAAGAATGTAGGGTTTCATGAAGAATGCATGGTTTTTATAAAGAATGTAGAATGAGTGCGGGTATTTAGCAAGATAGAGGCGGACTAATGCAGTTCAGCTAGCTTCACATCACAAGAGTTTCCCATCAACACTGTCACGACCAACAGCGGCGGCAGTATTATTAATAATATATTAATAATAATCAGGGATCTGCTGGCTGATTCTGATCGATCAGCAATGAGAAAATCTCTCACAACACCAGCTGCTAGTTCTCACACTGAGACAACAAATCTCTCTCACACACACACACACACACACACACACACATTAGTTGGATGTGTTTAAAGTCGAAGATAAGTGTGATTTATTGTTCTAGAAGATGAGATTTATTCAAGAAGAATATTTTGCGTCCGTATTCGGCCATCGTTGCCGTTTATATACGAGACAACGTTGGTAATTTGCAATTCATTTCAGTGAATCTCACACGCAATAAATTGCACCACTGAAATACACACACACACTCGCACACACACTCTCACACACACACACACGCATACACACTCTCACAAACTCACACACACACACACACGTTTATGCTGGCGGCTGAGTTGGCACGATTATAGTGCAAATTTCACACACACACTGACACACGCACACACGCACACACACAGACACACACACACTGATACACACACACACACACACACACACACACACACACACACACACACACACACACACACAATAGAACATATGTTACACTGGAGCACAGCTTAATAGAAGCGGGATATATACAAATCTATAGTATCAGTGTTTAACAATGATGTTATTTTTGCAATATCAACGGATATATCAGACAACTTATCACGTGCATAACAGTAGCAAATTAGCACATAAAATGTGGTAAATATGAGCGGATAATTCAGCGCTCATTCAACACTCAGCTACTGGGATGTATCATGTGGACACGTCCTTAAATCACACCAGAAAATCAATGTGTGTGTGTGTGTGTGTGTGTGTGTGTGTGTGTGTGTGTGTGTGTGTGTGTGTGTGTGTGTGTGTGTGTGTGTGTGTGTGTGTGGTGGGAATCTGCGCTGGTACAATGTTAGGTTAATGGAGTAATTTGACACTGTGTCAATAATAATTGTGGTGACGCGGACTGTACACGCTCAATATGATGTAGTTTAGTATTTGAGGACGAATTTCCCCAGTAAAGTCTCCACGGACTGGTGAATTCTTCATGTAGCGTCTAATGTATTTTGTGCGGTGTACATAGTGTATGTGTTATACGCATTTTATGCACCGCTTATACGTTCTATGTAGCGTTTTGCGTAATTTATGTAGCGCATTGATGTGTATGTGAATTTGTGGGTATTTGTTGTGTGATTGTGTGTGTCAGTGTATGTGTGTATGTGTGTGTGTATGTGTGTGTGTGTGTGTGTGTGTGTGTTTCTCAAACTATATATATCTTTTGGTTAGCTTCCAGTACATGGGGTCACCGCAGGGTGGTAATAATGCACTTGCACTCTTCCCATGCTACTGAATTTGCCTGTAATTAATAATAATATTAATAATAATGACATCACACACAACACAGCCACAATACCCACACTGTCATATTGCACTGACCATGGAAATCCATTATCCACAGACAACACAGCAAATACACTACCAATATTATTATTATTATTATGGGTGAGAGTTGAGTTATCATCGACGAGGAAAGTCAATTATTGAGAGTCAGTCATGCGCTCAATTGAGTTTTCACGCACCATCAACAACACTAGCACTGTCAACACTTACCACCATACACACACAAGCACACACACACAAGCACACACATACAGCAGCACCCACGACAAAGTGTATGTGTGTGTGTGTGTTAGTATGTGTTAGTGTGTGAGAGTGTGAGTTCGGTGCAGTAGATGTTTGGACGTTGTTGTGAGACGAGATGACATGTGTGTGCGTGTGTGTGTATTTACTCTATGAGTGTACACACACAAACACACACACACACATACACAGACAGACAGGCACGACACTTCGCTACTGGTTCAACCATCAAGTAAGAGCCTAATATTATTGTGCGGTCAGGGCGAAATATTTACCACGTTTTTTTGTCGTGTCATAATATGAAATTTTCACTCACAACATTACAATTATCAATTAATAATGAAGAAATGAATTACCCAGATCATTCACCTAAATCATTCAAATATTAAGAATTTATTATAATATAAAATAAACTATCAGATAAAAACACACACGTGTTCGTCTAGTTAATATTCTTAGTTATATCTATATATTAAAATAAATTTATTTGTGATTTCAACGATAAATGAGAAGCATATCCTGAGCGCTTAAATAAATGTAAATATTGTAATTAGTAATACTTAATTAGTAAAATATTACAAATATGATCTGTAGTTGTAAAATTGACTGATGAATATATTCGGTTCAATATTATGTGATTGCATCCTATCGCAGTTGACATGATTACAATGTGAATTCTGGGTGAATTATGACCGAGCAATACATAAATTACCCCGCATCAATGATGAATTACCGTGCATTAAGACTAGGTCATAATTTTCAACACATGATTCAACACACAAATATGACACAATACACACGACAACTATATTACATTTAACACAAATATTATGTATTTCTCTATATTCATGGTGAAAACGTTTTTTTTTAATTGAAATAAAACGCTTTATTGATAAAATAATTACGAAATTATATTCAACTTCCTGAGTGGTTTAGCATGCAAAGTCAGCAATCCTACAGGAGATTATCTATAAAAACTGGCTCCAATACGAAACAGGACACACACACACACACACACACACACACACACACACACACACACACACACACACACACACACAGAACAACTTCGCTATTATGCAGTGGCTGCGCCAAGGGGGGGAACCAGCCCCCCAAAAAATCATAATCATGGACAATACAATTTCTTACTGAAATGATACAGTAAATGAAGTCCTGTAATTATGGTTCAAGTTTGAGGACTGAATCAGTGTGCCCCAGTCCCTTATTATAATATTTTGTAGTCAGCGTTCAAGTGTAGCTCTTCATGCTTCGCCAAGCCCCCACAACCTTTTCCTTAGCCCCCCTCTTAGCCACCCATAGGAAGAATCCTGGCGCCGTCGCTGCTATTATGCGTGTTCGTGTGCGTTTGTATCTAGGCGGTAGAAGGTGGATGCAAGTTTGTGTTGAGAAGAACAGCATTGACGAGTACGAGAGAAAAGTTGAATAGCGACCTCGCCTCGAGCATACATAACACAATTGAGATGTTCACTGCATATTGTTACCAGAGCTGAGCCAAGCGTGAACTTCACTACAAACTCCCCGTGTATATCGAGTTTGCTCAACAATTGAGACTTGTGATTGCACTGTCAACATTGCATCTGCATCTTGCAATGTTGCAACGAGCAGTGGCGGGAAAAATCGAGGCGTAAATCACATCGATCCACTCGCATTGGAAAATCTCAGGAGAATATCCCACCACCACTCGCTCACACCACTGACACACACACACACACACACACACACACACACAGTAGATAAGTGAGAATGGTAGGGAAAATACTGAGACTAGTGAGAATCCTATAACTCAGCATCCCACCGGGTTTCATTGAGAGAAAATAAGTTAAAGCAGGGTGAATGCGTCATTGTTTGATCAGAGCAAGTTCAGTGATGATTTGCAGTCATTTTTCCAGTAAGAAATGAGACCACACTTCATCGACAATAACCATGTTACACTGCAGGTTACTCAGTGTGACAGACACACATGAATAAGGGGATGACAATTTATCAACCGGTGAAAATTGTCTTTGAAACATGGAAATCGACAAATCAGCATGTTTGGTCAAAATGCTCCTATCTTGACTCAATGGTACGACAACTGAACTCAAGCCGGGAACACGGTGAGCGTTATATTCTGATAAGCACGTGCAACGTATCACATCAACGTAGCTGCGCTGGGGAACAATGATATCACGCCTAGAGTGCGTTTGGTCGCGCATCAGTCCCGGATATCTTTCCCTTTCTATGCTAGGTAAGGTAATGTTAGGTTAGGTTAGGTTAGTTAGGTAAGGTTAGTTTGGTTAGGTTCAGCTAGGTTAGGCTCAGCTAAGTTACGTTAGTTAGGTTAGGTTAGTTAGGATAGTGAGGAAAGAGAGCCTGGACCGAAGAAGGACCAAGTGTACCTGGTGCGTAATGTCGTTAGCTCCGCTGCGGTATAAGCACCAAACACCACGAGGGATTACCTATCATATACTCTTGCTGTATCTCAATCCAACCCATCATATGATCCTGCTATATCTCAATCCAACCTATCATATACTCCTGCTGTATCTCAATCCAACCTATCATAAACTCCTGTTGTATCTCAATCCAACCTATCATATACTCCTGTTGTATCTTAATCCAACCTATCATATACTACTGTTGTATCTCAATCCAACCTATCATATACTACTGTTGTATCTTAATCCATCCTATCATGAACTCCTGTTGTATCTCAATCCAACCTATCATATACTACTGTTGTATCTCAATCCAACCTATCATATACTACTGTTGTATCTTAATCCAACCTATCATAAACTCCTGTTGTATCTTAATCCAACCTATCATATACTCCTGCTGTATCTCAATCCAACCTATCATAAACTCCTGCTGTATCTCAATCCAACCTATCATATGATCCTGCTGTATCTCAATCCAACCTATCATATACTCCTGTTGTATCTTAATCCAACCTATCATATACTCCTGCTGTATCTCAATCCAACCTATCATATACTACTGTTGTATCTTAATCCATCCTATCATGAACTCCTGTTGTATCTCAATCCAACCTATCATATACTACTGTTGTATCTCAATCCAACCTATCATATACTACTGTTGTATCTCAATCCAACCTATCATATACTACTGTTGTATCTTAATCCATCCTATCATGAACTCCTGTTGTATCTCAATCCAACCTATCATATACTCCTGTTGTATCTCAATCCATCCTATCATGAACTCCTGTTGTATCTCAATCCAACCTATCATATACTCCTGCTGTATCTCAATCCAACCTATCATAAACTCATGCTGTATCTCAATCCAACCTATCATATACTCCTGCTGTATCTCAATCCAACCTATCATATACTCCTGCTGTATCTCAATCCAACCTATCATAAACTCATGCTGTATCTCAATCCAACCTATCATAAACTCCTGTTGTATCTCAATCCAACCTATCATATACTACTGTTGTATCTTAATCCATCCTATCATGAACTCCTGCTGTATCTCAATCCAACCTATCATAAACTCCTGTTGTATCTCAATCCAACCTATCATATACTACTGTTGTATCTTAATCCATCCTATCATGAACTCCTGTTGTATCTCAATCCAACCTATCATAAACTCCTGTTGTATCTCAATCCAGCCTATCATAAACTCCTGCTGTATCTCAATCCAACCGCTTGCATATTGAATCTGCTTCACTCACTGACTTGTGTCTGTGTGTTTCCAGCAGCCACGGGCAGTGCAGTGACAATGCGAGGAGGGTGACTCAACACTGAGCCACGAGCATGCAGCGAGCACGTGCTAGTGAGAGTTGTGCTCGTGTCGGTAGTTGTCTGCGCTCCACCGTGGCTCACTTATGCTCGCAGCTGGGTCTGTGCTCGCTGGTAGTCGGATACGCGGTGGCTGGAGCGGTTTTGTTCGCCAAACTCGAGGGGAACCAGGCACGAACACAGCCCGGCAACACTAGCGTCATCTCTGTCTCCACAGGTCTAGAGAACGCGTCAGTGGTGGACATGATGCGGCAAGCATGTCTTGATAACCTCTGGAACATAACCGGTCAGCTCACCCATTCTCTAAACCACAACAACCAACTCCTTCGAAACCGTATATCTCGGTAGATCGCTTCCGTCTTCCTGACTAGAACCTTTACTTTTCCTACTCTCTTTATCTCTCTACATGTTCTGGGCACCTCCGGTACATGGGCCACCGCAGGATATTAATAGTGCTTGCGCTCTTCCCATATCACTGGACTTGTCTGTAATTAATAATAGCAATAATATTTGATAATAATGAGCGTTGTATGTGGCTTACAGCACATCAACTCGACTCTCAATAATGCACAATTAAAACCGCACACAGTGGCTACAGTTCTAAAAGTCACGAGAATTGGTCATAAATTCGTTTAGACTTGACAATGACGCATAGTCAGATGAAATTGGCCGGAATAGAAGCGCCAGACACAACCGCTATCAGAACACAACGACAACGAAGACATTTTTGACCTACTGTGACGCGCCAAGTCAGTCGCAATTAGCATGTCATTTGCCACAATTGTCGCAAAATGCACGCCACACACACGCACGCACACATTGAACGAATTCTCGCAGTCGTCCACAATATGAGCGCTATTAACTCTGATTACACACACACGGCACGGCAGTTAATTCAGCACGTCTGCTGAATTAACTGCTACAACGGGAATATTAATTTTGACGGCACGAGCGAAATTCACGCGCACACAGTCAATCTGCTTTCATTTTCGCGAAAATACAGACTTTTATAGAGAAAACTTTCGTCAAGGTTATAGAAAAGGCACAATACAAATGCAAAACTACAGTAATATCACTTAACTGTTTGTGGTACATGTTAAAACAATACGCGACACTAAATGTTCTATTGCATCTGAGCGAAAGAGAAAGTGAAAATGCATGTGGGATAAAGAACAAGCGAGAAGCAGTAATTTGTACACAATGACACGACAATAACACAATAGCACGACCCACTAGGGACTGTTAGCGTTGTGTTGGCTTATTCGTCGAGCCATTGTGGCTTCCATTGTTTGTTGCGCTGTGCTATTTAGACGTTCATGGCTGATTTGATGTGTCCAGTTATTTGTAATATTATTATTATTATTATTATTAATTACAGGCAAGTACAGTAGCATGGGGGAAGGGTGCAAGTGCACTATTACCACCCTGTGCGGTGACTTCATGTATACTGGAAGTGTACACAAGATATATAGAGAGATAAGGAAAGTTGGAAAAGTAACGGTTTTAATCACGAAGATGAAAGTTAATGAAGAAAGTAGCAGAAAAAATAGAGCGCGATGAGACCCAGACTTGCTTGTTTGTCGAGTTTGTTCAACTTTGTGCCTAATTGGGGTCAACTTGGCTGTCAAACATCATAGTAAGCTTATATGCAAACCATGACAGTTCAAATGAACACTGGCAAGCTGGACTATTAATCTCTTGACATATCACTTGTTATCTCACATTGGCACATCATCGACTCAATGATGTATCGTGATAATCTTGTTGGCTGGACGATGGGGGACCACAACACGGACAGTTTCGCTGCCCGTGCTGCAGAAGACCAACTGGTCGATGATGGCTACTGTGCAGCTACTGGTGCTGGAGAAACAGATAATAGAGGCGGCGGGGAATCAGACAGAAGTTCACGCGACAGACTGGTCGTTCAGCTCGGCTCTACTCTACTGCATCACAGTAATCACAACCATCGGTACTGTTGCATCAACACCACAACATCAACATCAACACCATAACATCAACATCAACACCACGACATCATCATAACATCAACACCACAACATCATCATACCATCAACACTACAACATCAACATCAACATCACAACATCATAACATCAACAACACAACATCAACATCACAAGTCGATAATATCAACTTGATTATAATCCTCTTTTCAAGAAATCTATCATTTTTCAGTTGGAAGTGTGCAGTGTGGAGTTGTAATTATCCGTCAGAACCGAAGCAATATAGCAGGATGAATAAAGGACACATCAGACGGAAGATCTTAAAATAAGTGTCCGAAAAACTTACTCTAAAAACCTAAAACATAGCCAGTCAAAGCTTCACACACATACACACACACACACACACACACACACACACACACACACACGTACACGGGCGTGTTCAGTGAAAACTTATAGCATGAGGAAGCCGTAGGAATCTATTTGATGTTGAAATTGCCTATGTCACACGCAGTGTGCATTGACAAAAACAGAACATGTTGCAATGCAATGGCACACACACACACCATCTTGCACGATGTGTGTGTATGTGTGTGTATGTGTGTGTGTGTGTGTGTGTGTGTGTCTGTGTGTGACACATTTGTCATTTGGAAATAGCGCATCAAATGTATTTGCATGTGTGCGCGTGTGTGTCGACTTCTTTGCATACCAAAGTATCTCTGTATTTTTATCTTGTCAAAGCAATTTGCCAACACACACACACACACACACACACACACACACACACACACACACACACATACACATGACGATCAAAGCACACAGCGTTGGAGATTAAATCCAGATTGATGCCATGCTTGCAAACACAAAATGTGTCAGTCTGTTTACATTTACATCCAAAACATTCACAACATCCGCCCGAAACCTCACAAAATACTGGAATGTACAAACCCACAAAACTATGCGTGAAAATTCACAGTATATCAAATTTTAATGTAAGTACTAAACTAACAGCTACAATAAATATCTTTAGTAATTTATATATTAATTTTAAATTAGAAACAGAACAAAATAAGACACAGTATAATATTGAACAATATTATAATGTTTATATACTATATTATTACTTTTGCTCATTAAATAATTTAGTATGTATTATTATGTATAATGAGGCCAGTTCTATTTCATACAAATATCCCGTGTCTTAATTTAAGTTTGAAATCTCTGATTTAAACAATGCAGATTGAGTACAAAAACATGAGTACATTGAGTACATTATAGAAAAACACTGCACAGTAAAATAATTATAAAAAAATACACATAAAAAGCTTTACTATGTTCCAGTTTCATTTCCAAAACGATGAAACACCAAACATACAATCTCTCTTAGACACAACCCACACACACACACACACACACACATACAGAGGGATAGACACACGTACATACACAAACACACACAACACACAAACACACACATAACACTCACATAACACACAAACACACACAGACAAACACACACACACACGCATAAAACACAAAGACACACACACACACACACGCATAACACACAAACACACACATAACACACAAACACACATATAACACACAAACACACACATAACACACAAACACAACACACACACATAACACGTAAGCACATAACACACAAACACACACATAACACACAAATAAACACAGACAAACACACACATAACACGTACACACGTAACACACACATAACAAACGAACACACACATAACACGTAAACACGCGCTTACGAAATTATCCAATCAAGATTAAGCGGTGTCGCGGTGTTAGCAGTGTTGTGTCAGATATCACGTGCACTTAAAATGTGTCAGTCTGTTTACATTTACATCCAAAACATTCACAACATCCGCCCGAAACCTCACAAAATACTGGAATGTACAAACCCACAAAACTATGCGTGAAAATTCACAGTATATCTTATTTTAATGTAAGTACTAAACTAACAGCTGCAATAAATATCTTTAGTAATTTATATATTAATTTTAAATTAGAAACAGAACAAAATAAGACACAGTAAAATATTGAACAATATTATAATGTTTATATACTATATTATTACTTTTGCTCATTAAATAATTTAGTATGTATTATTATGTATAATGAGGCCAGCTCTAATTCATACAAATATCCCTTGTCTTAATTTGAGTTTGAAATCTCTTATTTAAACAATGCAGATTGAGTACATGAACATGAGTACATTGAGTAAATTATAGAAAAACAATGCACAGTACAATATTTTTTTTAATACACATAAAAATCTTTACTTGTGAATCTTTACTAAATGTTCCAGTTTCATTTCCAAAACTATGAAACACCAAACATACAACCTCTCTTAGACACAACCCACACACACATACAGAGGGATACACACACGTACACACACAAACACAAACACACACATAACACACACATACACACACACACACATACAGAGATATACAGACGTACATACACAAACACACACACACATACAGACAAACACACACACATAACACACAAACATACACATAACACACAAGCACACAGACAAACACACACATAGCACGCAAACACACACACACGCATAACACACAAACAAACACACACATAACACGTAAACACGCGCTTACGAAATTATCCAATCAAGATTAAGCGGTGTCGCGGTGTTGTGTCAGATATCACGTGCACACATACTAGCTGGCAGCCACCAATGTAAGACGAAAGTGGCGCGACACAAGAGTAACGATGTTCATCAGCTTTCATTTGGTGTTGGCAACTGTGGCGAATGCGGCGCGGGTGGCAGTGATAATCACGTGTCGTTTGACAACATGGCTGCACAGCAGGAGGCGTATCAGCCAACTTGGCGCGTGCTCGGAATGTTTATCACTGAGTTCTGTGATTGTACAAGTGCACTTGGGACACTCTCTAGGATAGTGATCCTCGGGCTGTGAGAAATTCCCCACTGGTAGGAAATATAAGATCGGACAGAACAGGTCAAATGTTTGTTGTTACCCTTCTGAATACCTTTCAGACCCGGATACAAGATAACACCTATTATAAGATAATATTTCTTCGAGCCCGTCTTATATACTTTACGTGTTCTTTTCCCCGGATATAAGAGACTTTCTCTCAACTCCCGACAACTCTCATATTCCGGGGTAAAACGTAGTTCCGTTTCTATGGTGACTTTCTGACATTTAATTTGGTGGAACAATTGAATGTATTGAGTTTCTCAGCGCTGCTGTTGTGAAGAAAATGAAGAGTTGGACTATTAAGAAGTGAGGAATTAGAGAAGAAAGGTTATGGATCACTGCCTTAGGACATCATGAGGCAAATCCAGATGTTCTATTAGGAAGCGAAGCTACCACACAGAGAACGCAAATAGGAAGCACACATCACCCGATATAAAAACTAAAACGATGCACATATACAGGTGCAAAATAACCGAATTCACTTGACATAACATCTGTGATGTGAAAACATCTCTGTCACTAGAACGATGATGACAAACTTTGATGAACGAAACTGTTATTTGCAGGTTACGGACACATAACACCGAAGACCGATGTGGGCAAGTTGGCGACGATATTCTACGCGTTGCTCGGGGTTCCTATGATGCTGCTGTGTCTCAGCAACATAGGACACCTGATGGCTAACACATTCCGCATCGTCTATCGTTCCAGCGATGTGCTGTGCCGTACAGCCTCTCAGTCCACAGAAACCTCGGTTCCTAACTTCACCCGAGACGTTGCCTGCCTGAAACAATCAACCTGCGAGATCGGCTCTCAGGAGAACGATGCCACAGAGCATGTCGTCGACTTTGACCACAAGGCACCAGTTCAAGGCAACAGGTTCAAGAGAAGAAATGGTGACGTATCGAACGGTGATAGCAAATTGGAGCGATGTGAAACCGACAGAAACTGCACTCCAGCTTGTAACGTGCATTCTCCTCAGCAGCAGCAAAGGAAAACAGCCACGTTCGCCGGTCTAGATGATGAAACCCGCAATTTGCTGGTGGAATGTGCCGAATTTGTGTTGTCCGAACAGTTGGGTGTTGAGTTGAAAGACGAAGTTCAGCGTAGTATCATCAAGGAAATTGAAAACGCGCGAAATATTCTCAAGAGAACAACGAAATCGGTCGACAATGAAACTCAGAGTTTTCCACTCACCGAACAGCAAACAATAGAGATGGAAATAAAAACCGCAAGCGATGAATCCAGCCAGGCGAACAGAGCAATGGCTGCCAGAAAAAGAACACCTCCAACGCCTCCAGGAAGACAGAGCAGTCTCCCAACAAATCGGCAATTGAGAGTGGATGCATCAAAATCGTCACAAGATCACGAGAAATCGAGAAAATTATCAGCACAAGCGGTGACAAATCCGAGTCGATTACAAGCTTCACCGACACTTCCACACCAAGTGTCGCCAAGCGCTGCCTCTGTGGAACAAAATGGTCCAACAATCAGTGTTCATCGACACTTGAATAAGACCACGACAGACACGACCCTGAACAAAGCAGAAACATCGACAGTTGACGAAGAGAGAGCATGTGACAGCTCCCGTCCAATACAGGAGCTCAGCATATCACATCTCGCCAGCACTGATAAAACAACACCCGTGCCGAACAATCGTCCAACCAAAGTACGCATAGAACATCCTCATTATATAAAAATATCCGCACGCGAGAAACATAAGCGCAAACAATATCGCCAGACAACACTGGACGCTACGAATGCGCCACGTGGTGTGGGGAAGAAGCGGGTCGACTACTACACCAGCACCGAGCATAGAAGCAGCACTGTGGACGCTGGTAGGAGGGCGATCACCATCGCTGGAACGGGAGATTCTCGCACCAAACAAGTGCCTGTACCTCTCGTGCTGGCATTTGTCTGCTTGTACATATGTGGAGGAGCGGCCATCTTTTCCTGGCTGGAAAACTGGCGTTTTTTGGACGGGGCGTATTTTTGTTTCATTACGTTGTCGACAATAGGGTTTGGTGACATGATTCCCGGGGCCAGTGTACTCAAGGCCGAGACCAATGAGGATCAGTTGAAACTGGCGTTCTGCTGTCTCTACTTGGTCATTGGACTGGCAGTTATTGCAATGTCGTTCAACTTGGTGCAAGAGAGAGTAGTGACCAAGTGCAGAAAGATAGGACAATACACGGGAATTCTACACCGCAGTCACTCACTTTAAGTCAAGCGCGTGCAATGTTCGAGACATTTGTTTGATGTTTTGTTGTGAGTCAAAACACGCCGCCCAAACTCCCTCCTGGTGTATTTGTCAACAACACTTTGAAGAACATCGCCTCCGTAAATTGCGTCTATTTTACATTTCAAGAGCGAAACTCGGCTCATAGCGACTTTATCGCATTGACATGTCTCGTCGTGCGTGAAATAAAAGTCACCAAAAACATGGCAAGCTATTGTGCACGAGATTTCTACTAATTCCCAGTGAAAAAAACAAAAATTCCTCATAGATTAATGACACATTAAAATGTATTTAAATGAACCTTGCGAGTTCCAGCATGCAAACACAAAACAGTGATTAAATAAATAACATCACACGTGAAAACGAAATATTAATACCGTCGAACAAAAATAACAAAAAAAGTTTTCAAAAAACATCCACAAACTTCACGTGTATCCTCCACAAAAACACCTCCACAAAAAGACCTCTCTCACACACACACACACACACACACACACACACACACACACACAAATACCACGTGCTTTATCAGTGGTAAATTTAGTACGAGAGACAAATTGGAACTGCAGACACGCATTAACACGCCTTACACCCGTGTACCAGAATCTGGCATATGCTAACTCAGGCAGTACTGACAGTCACGTGATTTTCACCAGTAACAGCCTGGCTATTATTGTTGTAAGTAATAGTGAAGTCACCAAGGTGAGCTACTAAACGTTACTATTGCCGGCTACACAAACCTCATCAGACTTGTTAAGTCCTTGAAGTATTGTGTGTGTACTGAATATATTTAAGTATCGTGAATGACCGAATAAATTGTGTTTTAACAATGATAAAAACGTGACCTATGTTCAATTGAACCCCCACTGTGTTGACAATAAAGTGTGGACAAAACTGGACATCACAAACATAAATTATCATTATCAATATGACAGTTTGAGTCACTTTCTTCACTGTTACTGGTACTGATACAGTCATGATCACTGGAGCAACAGAGAACAGTGTCTGTTGTCTGTTCTCGCTGAGTGTCAGAAGCCTGGTGTGCTGGTAAACCTGGCAATACAGGACGGCGAGACAACACGCTATCATGTCCATTACTGACACCAGAGGGCGCTGACAACACAACACTGCTACACTGACAGCAAGCCTTGTCATAACTGACACCTGACACTGCCGACACACACACATACACACACATATGTAGTGACGAAATAACACACACACACACACACATGTAGTGACGAAATAACACACACACACACACACACACACACATGTAGTGACGAAATAACACACATATACACACACACATATGTAGTGACGAAATAACACACACACATATGTAGTGACGAAATAACACACACACACACACATGTAGTGACGAAATAACACACACACACATGTAGTGACGAAATAACACACACACATATGTAGTGACGAAATAACACACACACATATGTAGTGACGAAATAACACACACACACACACACATGTAGTGACGAAATAACACACACACACACACACACATGTAGTGACGAAATAACACACACACACACACACACACATGTAGTGACGAAATAACACACATATACACACACACATATGTAGTGACGAAATAACACACACACATATGTAGTGACGAAATAACACACACACACATGTAGTGACGAAATAACACACACACACATGTAGTGACGAAATAACACACACACACACACACACACACACACACACACACACACACACACACACACACACACACACACACACACACACACACACACACACACACACACACACACACACACACACACACACACACACACACACACACACACACACACACACACACACACACACACACACACACACACACACACACACACACACACACACACACACACACACACACACACACACACACACACACACACACACACACACACACACACACACACACACACACACACACACACACACACACACACACACACACACACACACACACACACACACACACACACACACACACACACACACACACACACACACACACACACACACACACACACACACACACACACACACACACACACACACACACACACACACACACACACACACACACACACACACACACACACACACACACACACACACACACACACACACACACACACACACACACACACACACACACACACACACACACACACACACACACACACACACACACACACAATGGATTGATTAATCAATGGATTGAGAGCAATTACCTGAAACTTAACATTAAAAAAACACACTTCATTTTCTTCCAGAATCGCTCTAGACATGAAACATTTCCGGATCTAAAAATTAAAGGACAAGTCTTGTTACAATCACAATATACTAAATTTTTGGGCATATTAGTAGACGACCATATGAGCTGGAACAAGCAAATTGAATATGTGTGTAACAAGATTTGTCGAACATGTGGAGTTTTATACAAAATCAAACGATTCCTTACCGATAATGCAATGAGAAGTATATATTTCACCCTGGTATACCCTCACCTAATATACTGTGTATCCATATGGTCCTTTACCTGGCCCTCGTTCGTTGCAAAACTCTCAGTAGCACAAAACAAAGTAATTAGGTGTATAATGGGTTTGAAAAAATTCGAATCAACCAGAAGTCTCTATCGTTCCACTCAAATTATGCCATTCAATTATATTCGTAAATACTTTACAAGCATCCTGATACACAGATTTCTCAAGCAACCCCATATAAACACATTTTTTATTCCTTCTAACAGCTCTAAACGCATTATGAGAAATAGATATGATATTATACTACCAAAATTTAGAACTACTTTGTTTCGAAATTGCTTTTTGCATGAAGGCCCTGAAATTTGGAACAAACTTCCACAAAGCCTAAAATGTATTAATGAAACAAGTTCTCTGGAAGGGTTCAAACTTGCTCTGAAAAAACACTTTTTAGCCGACATGATTTCAAACATCTAACGATGTATGTTGATAAGACCATCTTATTTCGATGTAATTCATGTAAATGCATATACTTGCATATACTTAAATGCAGTGTCTTGTGTTGTTTCATATATAGCCTCGATATGATTTTCGTTGTTTGATGCATGATTTGTCCATTGAAGTATATAAATATCACACACAAATGAGCACATTCACATGATTGTACAACTGAATGCACTCTAAACTATCCATTCGTCCAAGAGCCACGGCTCGACGAATTGTTGCCTTATTCATCTGTGTTTACCGTATAACTTGTTTTGTTGTCTATTTGTGGCAATACATCAAAAATTGACAAATTGACAAAATTGACACACACACACACACACACACACACACACACACACACACACACACACACACACACACACACACACACACACACACACACACACACACACACACACACACACACACACACACACACACACACACACACACACACACACACACACACACACACACACACACACACACACACACACACACACACACACACACACACACACACACACACACACACACACACACACACACACACACACACACACACACACACACACACACACACACACACACACACACACACACACACACACACACACACACACACACACACACACACACACACACACACACACACACACACACACACACACACACACACACACACACACACACACACACACACACACACACACACACACACACACACACACACACACACACACACACACACACACACACACACACACACACACACACACACACACACACACACACACACACACACACACACACACACACACACACACACACACAGCCACAGCCAACGAAAAAAAATAAGTAAATATATATAATATTTAGACAATTATTATTCAGTGGTTTCCAGACTGTTCACAGTGGAATTATAAGCATCAACCACGATTAAATTAACTAGAAGTGATAACTTGACAAGGTATAAACACATACACACACACATACACACACACAGGAACAAAGCATTACACAACACACTTACTAACTCACA
The DNA here is from genome assembly GCA_916048095.2 of Sacculina carcini. Classification (NCBI taxonomy): domain Eukaryota; kingdom Metazoa; phylum Arthropoda; class Thecostraca; family Sacculinidae; genus Sacculina; species Sacculina carcini. Next base: position 9,033,764 of record OU696580.1, on the reverse strand, counting down.
TACCATATTGACATACTGATATACTGACTTACAAACACGAGCACAAAATGACTTAAAGTACGACCAGTAATAAAAGCATGTACACAAAACCTGCTCAAAAACGACTGGTCTTAACATCACACACAATGCACACATGTAGTGATAAACTATAATTATACATAATATTACTGGACACATATTATCGTGATATTAATATACAATGTGGTAAAAATCAAAATGACACATCGACTCAAATAGTGACAGCAGGACACGTGGTTGACACGTGGTTAACACGTGGTTAACACGTGGTTGACACGTGGTTAACACGTGGCTAACACGTGGTCAACACGTGATTGACACGTGGTTGACACGGGGTTGACACGTGGTGAACACGTAGTTAGTCGTGGTGTTATCATGGAGGAATATTTGAGCATAATAAATAGGTGAGCTCACTTGTGGATGGCACCAGAGAAGACACAGTTTCATCATCTGAACTGTCAATATCTGCAGCGCCACATTCTCGTCGCATTCGTCTCAACTCGCGCCAATATCGTCTCAACACTCGCCGATCTAGACTGACCAGACGACGCTTCACAACAACAACAACATTGGCAGCAAAAAGCCGGGATAAATAAGACTACGAGGAGCATTGTGATAAACAGCTCGAGAAATAGTGTGGCAAATACACCGTGAAATAAACACAACATATTTCCACTTCAAACTGCATGAACTACACAACATTAATTCATGTACGATTAACTATTGAAAGTTTAAAAACACTGTTTGCATAATCACTGCATTGAGATAAAATTAATCGTCTTAAAGATGATATGACATCGCAGCTTTTTTCTACTTCAATACAAAAATCAATTGCATATCTTTACCAACGCGAAAAACAAAAACAAACGGAAAAGTGTGTATTATTGGCTACCTTCTGATGGTTTGGCAACTCTGTGGAAGCAGAGGGGTTGCCAGATCTCCATGACAACTGCATCAGTCTCGCACGTCGTGTCAATAATTCTTCCAGCAGTTTGGTCATGCGGTCATGCATACAAAACCTGCCACAACACGAACACAACAAGTGCCTTCACTACAAACTCACGAGAAACTGGCGTGTTTTTTCACTGATATACAAGTATCAATGGATCAGCGAACAGTAAATATATCAGTATGAAAACAACACTTTGATAACAACGAGATCACACTGGCAAAACAAATGTCAGTGACATAAAATCAACAATTATATCATAGTGTCATGAGAAATAGCCAGAAAAAGGACAAATTACAACATGTAGAAAAACAGATGAACTGAAAACAGTGAGCAGCAAAAAACAAACTGAAAAGAAACAAAATATATAAAAATGAAAACAGTGAGCAAAAAACAAGAATTTTTTTCGTCTTTAATCAGTCTGTATATTCGCACAAAATACATATATAATGACATCTGCAGACAGTTTCAAAATTCAGTGCAATTAAATACAAATTTCCTAATACACGAGACAGAAATAATTCATATTTTGATGCAGTTAAAGATGAGGAATATGCTGCTGCACGTGAAAACAAACTGACCTCATAATAATGGGTTTAGATCCTGGGGGTATGGGGTATATATACCCCGACAAATTGACTGGGGGTATGAATATGCAATTATACCTCCCCCCAGAATTCTGCTAAGTTCAGTTCATTGGGTATTCTATCATCAAATTGAGCATAGCAAATAAGTAACAATACATGACAAATGTATGTATGCAATTATATGCAATATACGTATCATTGAGGTATGTGTGATCTCATGCAATTGACCAACTGAGTCAACTTTGAACACTAATACATGATGGCTGTCATCTCCCCGAGCCTCGACACAAATCTACAGCCCTGGCTCACAACAAGCAAGTGGAAGTGGTTGGCGTGACGATGAGGTACCTGGCATTGACGGCACGAACGCTGTGAGTCCACGTTCTCAGTGAACTAACAGGCGAGCTGAGATGACCCGCCCTGATTTTCCGGTGAATTTGCCCGAGAACACTGCCAGCCAGTGTGCAACATTGCAGTTGCAACAACTGAGACACGACCACGTGTTTGTCTAGATCGCGCGAGCCTTCAACACCGGGCAGAAACGTCTGTTCGACGACAAGATGAACCAGTCAGCGAAACATTTGTCTCATTATCAATATAAGGAACATAAAAGGAAAATATATACAAGGAAATATATCAATACAAGGAAAATATTTATAAAAAAGTGAAACATCTATAAAAGAATGAAAGATTGAACTCATTATCTGACAAGGAACAAGCGTGCTGACAATGTGATTCAATAAAACATTAAATATATACAAGAATAAAGAAAATTGTAAGATTGGCAGCATTACGACAAGACAGCTGATGTAATGTTAAATTTCACACAAAAAACTAGCAGTTACCATCAAGTGTGCTTTGTTTTCTTCAGACAACGAGTTCCAAGTGTGCAAAGACACAACATATTTGAAAATATCCCACGATTCGCACATGCCCACAGGAAGACTGGCCCGTTGACCGCCGTCAATTTCAATTGTCTCCATGGCAACGTTCAATGCCGCAGCTGAGTCACGTAAACTGTCCATGCCAACCCAGGGATGAACATCTGTAAGAAAACTCCCAGTGTTCTTACTACGAAAAGACATACATTACACGCAAAAACACAAACCAACAGTTGACTACATCAAAACATTCAATTAACATCCCTCTGAATTCTCCGCGCTTGAGACGCTATGTTGAAAAATACATGAAATAAAATTGAATGAAAAATTAGAATGATTCTGATGTACCGAGATATCCAGTGTTAGTGTATCATTTGATAAATAATACAAGTTTCCGAGCATTGTATCTTGACTAAAAAAACAGAACATGAGACGCTCAAAATTTTCCGTCAAATCTGAAATGAATTTAGGCCAGCAATTACTATAAATCAGGAACAAACCAGACAGAGATCACGACCACGAAATCACAGCGTCGTATCACGTCTTCGCTGCGCATATTTTGTATGCTGTGATTTTGAGACCAATCAATATATTTTAATTGTCTTGGTGTGATATTAATGAATTATAATTATGCAACGCTTATAGTTATTATATTTTGAAAATTATTACCAGCATGTAACTTTGATTGAAAACGTGATCGATTCCGTATTCATCTAGGCACCAAGCAGCGCCATCTGGACTACTCTCCACGCCACCTAAGACACAAATATTTCATGTGAAAAATCAATGTGAGAGTTTTTGAAGAAGTGTAGCCCGACATGACGCTTGCAGATTTTCCAAAACTGCACTGAAACTTCCTTTAATCATATGCACAAACACTTTTTCACTTTAAAGACTGTTTTTCTGATTTTTCTGTTTTATTTTTACTGTCATGTTTCAACTTTGCGTTGTGTCCGTATGTGTGTGTGTGTGTGTGTGTGTGTGTGTGTGTGTGTGTGTTTGTGTGTGTACTCACTAGTTGTACTCACTAGTTGTTGTTTACAGGAGATGAGCAAGGCTCAGACTGTCCTGTCTCCAAACCCACTATTGTCTTATCTACGCTTGAATTTTCCAATACTACTTGATTCCACTACTTTTCAAGACTTTTCCAAACGTCGATACACATATTTGGAAAACTATATTTATTTATATCCCTAACCACTCTAGTCTGTCTAAGGCATTTATTGTGTCCCCTTCGATCTCTCTCACTCCAAACTACCCAACCTTTTCTATCCAGTTTGTCTTTGCCAATGTTATGCTTAAAAACGTTTATTTAATCACCCCTTAATCTTCTCATCGCTAATGTAGGTAACCCAACTCTCTCTAGCCTCTCCTCATAAGTTTTTGTCCTCAATTTTCCTACTTACTTGGTTGCTACTCGTTGTAATTTCTCTATTCTTGCTATATGATTTTTCTTGTGCGGAGCCCATATTACTACAGCGTATTCGTGTGTGTATGTGTGTTGTCTGCATATTGTTGTTGTTGTTTGTTTTCGCTAAGCGGCATGTTTTACCTATTTGCTTTTATTTTTTGCTCCAAGATTTGTGTTTTCGCACGTGTTATTATGTGCGCTATACAAATAAATATCAATGAATTAAACACACAAACACACACACGCACAAAATTGTTAATTTCACAGAGTTTCTATCCTGCATTCCGTTATCTTCCACTCCTCTACGTCAAACCCTTGCAGAAAAGCACACACACACATACACACACACACGCACATCAACCGTACAGCATAATGTAATACACTGCTAAAAATCGGAAAAAATTCAAAAACCTGAAATAAACATTATGCACCTGCACAAACGTTCGAAAAAAAGTCAAAATATCTAGCAATTAATGTTTTTGTTTCTGATGATTGCCGGGGTGTATTAGCAAATGTTTCCTGCTTCGTTAAATACACCAAACACATGCTATGTCATAATGATAATAAAGTCCATTTTACGTTGCATGAAGTGGCGGATCCAGAGTGCAATTTTGGGAGGAGCAGAACTAATTTTGGGTTGGGGGCTGAATCTTGGGGGCGATCAGTCGTGTACATGCATCATTATGCAACATCTTTGTGATAATGCTTATATCAACAAATTGTACAGAAAACTATTATATATTGACCTCTTTTAGTGAACCTCTTGGTTATGAGGAGTTGATGGAAATATTGGAGGCTGAAGCCCCTGAGCCCCCTGGATCGGCCAGTGGTTGCATTCAAATAGTTTTTGCGTGTTTTCTGTTATCCAGCGTTTTGTGAGCAGCGAAGGCTGGTGAGAGTGACGTGGAAGATCCGTGTTGTGTTCTGTGATAACAGACTGCGACCAGTTTCACTAGCTATACTGTCCTTGAACACACTGTCAGTTTTCACGAAGCTGGTGTGACAATGTTCTCCGCCCACTCTGATGTCCGATTGCCCGACAGATAAAGTAAAAGTCATCTTGGATGCGCCGTATATTCTAGACTGAGAGCGAATCAAGAGAGAGTGAGTGACTTTTGTGATGATTTCTGGGAAAACATCATCCATGCTCCTTGAAGCTGGGTTGTCTGGAACAGTGGTTCTTAACCTGTGGGGAATTTCCCAATGGAAGAGTTGCCAAGTGGGAAATTAAAGGTAGGACAGAAGGACAAATGGGTGTATTTTTATCAATTCAAATTCGTTTATTCTTGTTTCTAATGACCTCTTGACATTAAATTTGATGTAACAACAGAATTGATTGAATTTATCAGCGCTGTGTTGTGGAAAATGAAGATATCACTAATTAAGAAGTGGGGAATCAGAGAAAATAGTTAAGAACCACTCGTCTAGAAGAACTTGCTTGGTTTTGAGTCGCAGGCTACGACAGCCTTGAACTCACATTCAACATTCAAACACCAGACACTGGGCCGCTGACACTTAATGACTACGTATTTGCTGGCAGCCATACATGCAGATAATTTACAACATCCTCGGCCAGTGACAGTGAGTCTGACATCAGGGAGGCAGGACGTGCAATTCACGCCGCCGGCACCTCGTGTAGAACAGGTTCCCGTGTCAAACAAGCACGCTCCCCGACACAAATGACGTCAGCTTTCAATTTTCAAGGTCGGCGCAACTAGAGCAGTTGTATATGTCAAGTTGTGCACTAATTCCTCGACCATATTGACAACGCAAATCTCTCGCCACCTTTCTCCCGGCACAATTATCTCACAAGATTCCACACTGATCGACATTAATCTCGCTATTCTGCATATTAGCGAATACCAGCGTTGAATATTTGCGCCGGTTCATGAACCTTCGCACGGGACAAATACAATTATCGTACTCACACTAGTCTGCCTTGAAAACCAGCACCAATATTTTCTACAAAACAACATAGAACATTAGAACAACATTAATTTGTGTGCCAAATTCACAAGGACGCCTGACGTGGAAAAATAAAAGATTAAAACAATTTGATTTTGCATGGAGAAACCTCTGAAAAAATGCGTAAATATATCGACGCTCAAATAAACAATTTTGGTAAAAATATTATTAATCATTAATTATATTATAATATATTCCAATATATTTTCACAATCATGTGTATGTGTGTGTGTGTGTGTGTGTGTGTGTGTGTGTGTGTGTGTGTGTGTGTGTGTGTGTGTGTGTGTGTGTGTGTGTGTGTGTGTGTGTGTGTGTGTGTGTGTGTGTGTGTGTGTGTGTGTGTGTGTGTGTGTGTGTGTGTGTGTGTGTGTGTGTGTGTGTGTGTGTGTGTGTGTGTGTGTGTGTGTGTGTGTGTGTGTGTGTGTGTGTGTGTGTGTGTGTGTGTGTGTGTGTGTGTGTGTGTGTGTGTGTGTGTGTGTGTGTGTGTGTGTGTGTGTGTGTGTGTGTGTGTGTGTGTGTGTGTGTGTGTGTGTGTGTGTGTGTGTGTGTGTGTGTGTGTGTGTGTGTGTGTGTGTGTGTGTGTGTGTGTGTGTGTGTGTGTGTGTGTGTGTGTGTGTGTGTGTGTGTGTGTGTGTGTGTGTGTGTGTGTGTGTGTGTGTGTGTGTGTGTGTGTGTGTGTGTGTGTGTGTGTGTGTGTGTGTGTGTGTGTGTGTGTGTGTGTGTGTGTGTGTGTGTGTGTGTGTGTGTGTGTGTGTGTGTGTGTGTGTGTGTGTGTGTGTGTGTGTGTGTGTGTGTGTGTGTGTGTGTGTGTGTGTGTGTGTGTGTGTGTGTGTGTGTGTGTGTGTGTGTGTGTGTGTGTGTGTGTGTGTGTGTGTGTGTGTGTGTGTGTGTGTGTGTGTGTGTGTGTGTGTGTGTGTGTGTGTGTGTGTGTGTGTGTGTGTGTGTGTGTGTGTGTGTGTGTGTGTGTGTGTGTGTGTGTGTGTGTGTGTGTGTGTGTGTGTGTGTGTGTGTGTGTGTGTGTGTGTGTGTGTGTGTGTGTGTGTGTGTGTGTGTGTGTGTGTGTGTGTGTGTGTGTGTGTGTGTGTGTGTGTGTGTGTGTGTGAATTTGTGTGTGTGAACATGCTAATTTGACTACCGTCATTTCTATGTTTCGTCACAGTCCTAATTCACACATTCACACACACACTGACTGACACACACACACATACACACACACACGTATATGCGCCATTGCGGGCTATTTGTAACACATACACATACACACATACACAAACAGAAACACATACACACACAGAAACACATACATACATACAAGGTATGCACAGGTATGTCTAGTCAGAATTTGATGTATGGACGTTCCAGGGGGTGTACGCAAGTGTGTAATGGTAACTGGGGTGTACGTACACACATACCCACACACACACACACACACACTTTCACGACCATGTTCAAGTTGTGATGCTTGTATGCTTGTATGTGTGTGTGTGTGTGTGTGTGTATGGTGACTTTGAGTCGTGATTAATGTTCAGTGTGGAGCCGTGAAATGTGACGGCAATGCGTGCACGTGATGTACTCTGTACCAGTAAACCAACTGTACCAACTGACTCGCACCCGCCGCGAGCCCAATCACATCTTGATCGCCAGCCAAGTTACAAACAAGTGGTGCTGTGGAAACAACACTCACAATTTCAGCTGAATAAAACCATTTTCCATTTAGAGCAGTGGTTCTTCGTCTGTGGGTAATTCCCCTGTCTGGTGGGAAATGGAAGAGTTGCCAAGTGGGAAGCTAAAGGTCGGACAGAACAGGACAACTATGTGTGTGTTTTTACCAATTGAAATTCGTTAATTTTTGTATCTAATGACCTCTAATGACATTTACTTTGATATAACAACTGAATTTATCGAATTTATCAGCGCCGTGTTGTGTGGAAAATGAAGATAAGATGGCTCATTAAGAAGTGGAGAATCAGTGAGAAAAAGGTTAGGCTGGGTAAAGCTTTGGCTGGTGAGATCCGCATCTCCCAGCTATGTTGAGAATGACCTGGTCTATGATTAGACTGATGTTTTAACATTGTCTGCTAGCACTCATTGTGATGCCGAGCTACAAGACACACAAAAGTCCTCAAAGACACAACCGATACATTGCGACAATATTTCCCTAGACATATTCTCTTCAACACAACCACGAGGTGGGAATATTTCTGCTAGTAAACTCTCTAACGCGCCATTCTAAACTCCGACACGAAAAAATAACGCAACACTCAACCGCTAAAGAGGACGGTAAAATAGAGAATATAGAGAAAAGTGATTGAATGAGGATAATTAATGATGCATTCTTTATGACACACATGTGATCGACAGTCAAGCCTGGTGACAAATTTGACACAAACAAAAGCGAAGGCTGTCAAATGTTTTGTCAGTTTTTCCACGCTATATTGTGTCTCAATCTCGTGTCAGCCATGAACAATCGAGTGCGTTTGTGTGTGTGTGTGTCAGTGTGTCTGTGTATGTGTGTCAGTGTGTGTGTCGGTGTGTATGTGTGTCAGTGTGTGTCAGTGTGTGTGTGTTTAGCCTTGGCTGCGCTTGGCTGCTTGCTGAGGCAAATAACAATTATACAGTGCATGATCTCACTAACAGCTGCACATTGAGTAACAAGTCGAGTAAAACACACTAGCGACACACAGACATGCACATGCCCTTTTTTTCTCTCAGATTCCCCACATCTCACAATCAACCAACTCTTCATTTTTCACAACAGCGGCGCTGATAAATACGATAAGTTCAGTTGTTTCACCAAATTATCACATGTTAAGAAGTCAGAACATTTGAAAACCCACATTTATTCTTCTGTTCGACCTACTTGACAATCCCTTCATCCCCCACCATTAAGAAATTCTCCACAAGACCACTGGACAGAGAGAACACGATACACTATGCTGAGAGTAAATGATAGAGTGATTATTGAGGAAAGCGGCGACAGAATAAGAAGTACAAGACATCCGATATTACAAGAAGATGCGAATGTCCAACACCAGAACAATGTTGACATATCGAAAAAGTCCCGAGAAGGGTAATTGTACTTGGTGCATCATATAGAAGTGGTTTGGTGGTGGAAACAGTGCATGCGTTCAACCAGCCTCGAACGATGACCAGATTAAGTCGCCAATCGATCGGAAAAAAGCGACGCGAACCGCATTGTTGAGTCACGACTCACACACACACACATACATACACACACACACACGGTGGAACACACGAGGAATGTAACACGCACGGGAGCGTCATCGACCCGGCTCAATTTCGGCACGCCACCATCAACACCACCATCAACATCATCATCAATACCACCATCAATACCACCATCAATATCACCATCAACACCACCATCAATATCATCATCGATACCACCATCAATACCACCATCAACACCATCATCAATACCACCATAGATATCATCATCAATACCACCATCAATACCACCATCAACACCACCATCAATACCACCATCAATACCAACATGAACGCCACCACGCATGAGGTTCGTGCTGACAGACCGGTTGCGCAGTTGCACAATGTCACCGAGCTCGGCTTGCTTTTTTGCCGCGTCGCGAAAGCCGAGTGGACCGAGCGTGTGGCCGGCTTGAACGCCACGGCGATGATGATGATGGCACGCGATTCCAGCAGCAGCAGAAAGCAGGGCGAGAGCCAGAAGGCGGCATGATGGTCGCTCGCTTCATTGCTGCATAACCCACCAGCCTGCCGACTCACGTGCAACTCAACCTGCATCTGTTATTATGCACGAGACTAGTGGACCACGCAACAGCGGCATTTTGCCAGGAAGCCAGTGTACCCGGGCACATGACATAACACAGCATGTATGTGTATGTGTATATGTATGTGCAGCACAGCAGTGAGGTCGTGACCTGAATCACTCATCCACTGCTGTGCATGACATCACAATGTGTGTGCGCGAGCGTATCACATGTTGATATGCGAGAGTAGCGCCCCCAGTCTCCAAGACAACATTCTCAACATGTTGTTACTATTGCTGTTGACACGATGGTATTTGGTCTTGAAATTTATGCCGGCCTGTTTGTATGCGCGTGTGTGTGTGTGTGCGTGTTTCGTGAATATGCATGCCTGTCAATCATATGCAAAACAGCGAACACAAATGTAATAGTAATATAGTAATATAGTAATGTATTGCTACAACAAACACAAGAAAAGTAATATTAATTAAGTGCATTAGCATAGCCATCTGTCAGGCCAATTATTGCCTTCTTAACAGACAAAGAAGAAACCTTCAAACTAGTTGAACATGAAAACTTATAACAATAAAAATAATATATATACAAAATTACATGAGCAGAAAACTTGACAATAAAACATCAAACTAATTATACTTGAGAGCTTATAAAATAAAGAATTACAACATGACAACAACACAACAACAAACGACAACAACAATTAGAGACGAAGTGTGTGTGTGTGTGTGTGTATTATTTCAAGTGACAAGTGTCCCGAATTGGTGTTTCGTCAGCGAATATCACACGGCAAGGTGCAGTGCAAAAATATCCATCGATAAAAAAGTACCAATAATTCTCTCCCGCTTCATTCATTTTACCGACTCTCACGTCATTCCTAACTAATCTAACCCGACATAGAGAAAGAAAGAGAGTCGGCACTGAGGTGGGATCAAGCGTACATAGAAACAACATAGAAAATATGAGCTTATACGGATGTCACTGCCACAGTCTAGCATGAACACAGCTCTACACTTCACAATGATGATACATAGGTGTACAATGCGTGAAATACGAAAGCACTATATAACAGAGGAGTGTTCAAACTTACGAAATATTGATCAAGAATTTACTGTGGCACAACTGATAGATTATATGATAGCAATAAATGACACGGAATAATGATGAATCATAAAAAGTCTCAAATATAATGACTGCCACGTAACCAGTAGCGACGGCGGCGGAATTTTCCAGTGGGGGGCTAAGGAAAAAGATGTGGGTCTTAGCGAAACATGAGGAACCACACTCGAAATGTTCATGGTCATGATTTTTACGGAACTCAAAAGGTGGCATAGTTTTGGGAGGTCACATCCCCTCCAAGCCCCCCCCCCCCCTCTTGGCGCCGCCACTGCACAACAGCCAACAGTAACGCATTCATTGATGGTGAAATAGGCTACTACGACCAATACGTGCTTTTTCCAACAGTTTATCCGTTCTATCAACGTTGACCATCAACATTGTGTGAGTGTGTTTGTGTGCGTCTCAAGCGTAATAAAAGTCATGTTTAGTGGCGATTGCACTCCAAGTATCATCAAATATTGGACACAGTTTTTTTGCCAGTTGGCCTTGTGTGTGCGTCTGTGCAAGCGTAATATTAGTTTTTCTATTTTGCCATGAGACTAACCCTCAAACACTCGTCCATCTAACCATTTTCCCTGGAATTTCTCATAAACACAGCCTCTACATTTCCTCTAGTCATTAAATTAACCAGTAAAGTCTAATTAGTATAAATAGTCTGTATAATTATATTTATCATTAATTCCAATTTACCAAAACATCAAGTGCTAACCAAATGTTCTTAAAGCAGTTTCACAAAAATTCACACCATTACGACAATCAGGATGAAGTCCACAGTCTGAAAAGACGCAAAACGTCTCAAACACCAAAATCCTAGGTCCAACAAGCCCTCTGAGATCAGTGTAAAACTCTATTGTATGATTGTAATTGAGTTAACAATTAAAACTTAATGAATAAGTAGCGTAGTCAAGAATATAGCGGATACATAGACAGTTAAGCTGTTTGCACGAGCATAATTTTTCATGCGAGCATATATGAATTACAAATCACTCATGTGTTTCGGACAGGCGAAATATTGAGAGATGGTTTTGTGGTGAAATTGAGCGTAACATCATGGAGGCGTGATAATGGTTGACATTCATCAAACACATTGTATCAACTGGCCGATATTATGAAGACGCATCGACAATGACCATCAACTGACGATGAAGAAAGCAAAAGTGACCATCATCACGAATGTGTGTGTGTATGTGTGTGTGTGTGTGTGTGTGTGTGCGCTATAAAACCGGCCAGCCGTCATGCAGTTGTGTATTTGCTGCGAAGACCCGCCAGTGACAACACCTCACTCACTCATTTACTCTCACATTTGCGCGTGCGACAGTGCGACGGTGCGGTGTGTGAGCACGACAACTAGCTCGTGTTAATTGGTCTCGCGGTCTAGCGCTGTGGCAGTGGATACTAGCCGAACATCGTGAGCCTGAATATCAGGTAAGACAAGCTGCATGTCACACCTTTCTCATCACGCCAGCCTCACTATTGCGATCATCCATTATGCGTACAACAAGCACACACTCACACACACACACACACACACACATACACACACACACACACACACACACACACACACACACACACACACACACACACACACACACACTATTGAAATGGGATCACTAGAAAAAATAGATCCGGGATCGGAAATCCGATGTACCGAAGGAGAGCTGTATAGTTGGGGATCTCAGAAGATGGGGATATGTGAACACACACACTGTCTGTATGAAGCGTGTTGAGGTAGTGTATGATATGACACAGCTAACTGGTGATAGGAGCTCTGTTTCAAACCAAGTAGTGTTTTCTAATGCAGTGAACCGATTGGTCAATGCAGACAGTTCAAACCTAGTACTTGTCACAACTAGACGATATTGTGGAGTACTCATGAATTAGGGGGTTCAAGCAGTGGCTGATCCAGAGTGAAATTTTGGGGGGGCTGAATCATGTATAAGTGACTGGGTAGCGGGGGAAGGTCATGACTTGGGGCATTTTTCAATGATATATACACACATTTACACACACAATAATGTGGCAATATGCTCTGCGGTAGTGAATATATCAAGAAATTCTACAAAAATATATTTTCTTGATCTCTTTCACTCAGCCTCTTGGTTATGAGGAGTTGATGGAAACATTTTGGGGGAGGGCTTGAGCCCCCTGGATCAGCCAGTGGGTTCAAGCGCTAATTGACACGGTTATTTCAATGAAAGACATCTCAAACAGATTTCATCCTTCGGTTGTTTCTCTGTTCTGTGTAGGCAATTCTTCCTTAACCTTCATATCGTTGTGAATTGTCTTCATCAACCTTCGTATCAATTGATGAATTATCACACCACTGCGTACTCCCACTATCTTCTTATGTTAAATGGTAAAACAGATGCGATATTTTCACTGGATTGTTGATAGCGGATAGTGTTCGTTGATACCAGGTCAGTTCTTCCAGTGTTGAATACTCTACTGGCCTGAGTTTCTTGTGAAAGTGGGAGGTGATTCCCCAAGACTTTGTTGCTGACCAGAAATGTCAGATAAAAGAATCCAAGATCAACTTAAACTACCATCTGGATGTACTATTTGAATCGGTGGACTTCCATTGACACTCCTGGCGAAATCAACATAATAGTCTCCTTTGAATTTTCTCTGATATTGTCCTGACGCTACCCAACACTGTAAGACACTCTCTTTTAATAATTCTGATGTGTCACCCTTGATTCAATTTCTCTATGCCGAATCATCGTCTCCAACGATCAATAATTTGCCCTTCACAAATGAGTCTGAGTTTTCGTGACTTCGCCCCAGCTAAAAGCTAGGTGCGCAGCTCCAATGAACCATTATCCTGGGAATTTAGTTCAATATGAGTGCCACTGCGGACGTAAATATTCCGCACACTGTCCAGTCAGTCATCTGCGACAGACATTGTTCAAGATAACAGAGCCATTCATCAGTGACTTCATTGTCCGTATCTGTCTTGTTGGAAAATTACATGCTGTGATGTCACATTGCATTATGTCATCTCGCTGTCATCCCGTCAGTGGCGGTGTTATGGCACTTCTGTCCCGCGCCAGTTCATCCCGATAGACGTTTGTAGTGCGTAGTGATAATAGCAGGCACTGACGAAGAGAAATTCGATATCGGCATTATCGAGTGAACATTGGCAGCTGCAGCAGTGTGTGTGTGTGTCAGTCGTGCACGAAATCGGCTGCAGTGAAACTGAAAGTTGCCACTCCGGTCCAATGATACCAGTTGCGCAAGTGCGCGTGAAAAAATCGTCCAAGCGTTCACATGACATACCAGCAAGCGAGGCCAGGGACACTGAAGGACTTTGTGGTGACGTGAGAGTGAGTGTGTGTGTGAGAGTGGATGGACGCTGCATCACGCTGTGTTTGTATCCAGAGTGGCTGATTGTCAACCACAAGATTGTCACACTTGATTGGTCCATCGCTCCTACTCCACACACACACACACAAGTGCGTGTGAAAACTCTGGATGATGTCCTTGGATGTGCACCAGCGACCATAATACTGAAAGCACACATCCACCGACATAAAACCATCACACGAACACACACACACACATACACACACAAATGTGGGACGAATGTAGTTCACTTGACCACGCATTCAACGAAAAGACTAAATGAATCAACAAAGGCCAGGTTGTTTCCTCACGCTTGTTTACCGCTCCAAATTGGAATACATTACTAGTGGACGTATCATTCACCACACACACACACACACACACAGGTGCACAGACACGAGATGTCATTGTTCATCCAGGTGGAACAAACACGCACGCGCTCACGTGCATAACACTGGTGAGTGATTGGTGTTTGTCCGAGTCCGTTCATCTGTGGTGATAATTACTCGTCACAGAGAGGCCGCAACGACGTATTGACACGTGTTGTTATCATATCACGATGATAATAAGCACGTCGACTCTGAACCTTCATCTGTCCGCCGTCTCGCTGTCAAGTGTACACGAACACATGCAATCTGCTGTAAATTACCGTGTGCTGGCGATCTCATTTCAGTAGTGCGATCTCAATTTTCTCAAATACGTCCCGATATAGATCGCCGTCAAGAGGCGGTCGGGGGCTGTATTGCGCGTGCACACACACACACACACACACACACACACACACACATAATGCGTGCAACAGTGGGCACGAGCTCGTTCAAGCGGCACAGGTGCAATTTTCACGGCGGGCAAAAAGTCGGCGCTAGAAGCGGCGGCGCCTCATGCAAGCGGCTCATTAGTCGGCCATGGCTGTTGCTGTTGCTGTCTTCATCGTAGTAGTCGTAGTCGCAGCCATGATCAGCAAGTTCAGGCGCAGCTACTTTCATTATTTCGTTTCGTGCAGCTTGTTTTGCGACGGACAATCAAAACCGACCACGTTATCGATGACCTGAGCGCGTGACTTTCAATGAACCTGGCACAACCTCGTCTTCCCCCACTCTCTCTGCCTACCTCTCGCTCCCATCCTCTGCTCGTCATGTCTCATTAAAAGTCAGACACAGTTGTCGGTGATGACACGCAGCAGGTCTTCCCGAACATCGCTGTCGGCCAGTTGATTCGTTAATCAGTTGTCAGCGTGAGTGGGAGTGGTGCCGACATTCAGCTGCGTGCGGTCTCCGCTATCATTGCTTGATAATAGCCCGTCTCACTCGTCTACTTACAACGCCACCCACACGAACCTGTGGCTCAAACAATTGATGTATATCCACATGCTGTCCAGATGCCCTCATGAACACAAACTTCGTAGACAGACGGACATACAAGCTACATCTGGTTGCAGGAGTGCAGGAGCGTCGAAAAATAATAAAGGCGATATCAGGGGCTGCGTTTAAATATGCAAGATGATGTGCGAGGTTCACGGAGAACCACACCACAATTATAGCTGCGTCGGAAGAAGGAACAACGATACTAGAGGAGCAACTACGATACTAGAGAAGG
Organism: Sacculina carcini; assembly: GCA_916048095.2. Taxonomy (NCBI): domain Eukaryota; kingdom Metazoa; phylum Arthropoda; class Thecostraca; family Sacculinidae; genus Sacculina; species Sacculina carcini. The sequence continues at coordinate 9,018,129 of OU696580.1, read as the reverse complement.
AACAATGATACTAGAGGAGAAACAACGATACTAGAGGAGATACAACGATACTAGAGGAGGAACAACGATACTAGAGGAGAAACAACGATACTAGAGGAGAAACAATGATACTAGAGGAGGAACAACAATCCTAGAGGAGGAGCAACGATACTAGAGGAGGAACAACGATACTAGAGGAGGAACAATGATACTAGAGGAGGAACAACGATACTAGAGGAGGAACAACGATACTAGAGGAGAAACAGCTATACTAGAGGAAGAACAACGATACTAGAAGAGGAACAACGATACTAGAGGAGATACAACGATACTAGAGGAGGAACAACGATACTAGAGGAGAAACAACGATACTAGAGGAGGAGCAATGATACTAGAGGAGGAACAACGATACTAGAGGAGGAGCAATGATACTAGAGGAGGAACAACGATACTAGAGCATTTACCACCTCAACATTGACTGATTGATGATCCTTCCTGCGATAGGGGATAAGAATACTGCCGTCTTACCCGCTGCGTATCGTGTAAGAGGCGACTTAAAGCGGACCCTCTGCTTCTTACCTCCCTGTACTGTCATGTCCAAGGGGGAAGCGATAATTCAGCAGGGTTGGCACCCCTTGGACTACTGCAGCTGTCTTCTTTCCTATCCCTTCTACCCGAATTTAAGAAATGAGTGGTGAATTTCATCTCGTCAAGTTCAACATGATCGAGACAGCTGAGAGACACACCAGCTCGATGGACGTTGAACATTCAGCAGTGTTGATATCATCACGTATCGGTGCCAGCATACTGCACTGTTACTGCGTTTGTGCGCTGGTCCATTGCGCGGCAATTGAATCGAGTTTCAGTAAGTCAGTCAGTCGATGTCGATGTCGAAGTAGAAAACAACTTGAGCCCAGGTGAATCCGGTCGACTTTCGTTTATGCATATGAAGCTGGCGCTGATGCAGGTGGTGGACAAGCTCCGTTGCAACATGCAATATGCAACATGCTAGCAGCCAGTTATGTCGGTCGGCTCCTCAGCTATGTGAGGAATGTCGCTGCAGTGTTGGTGACAACATCGCTAGCAGCACTGTGCGAGCGCGCGCGCGGAGCTGGTCAAATACTTTCGCAAACATGCAGGCATGCATGACATCGCGCCCGAGGGGGGGGGGGGGCAGAAGCGCGCGCACGTGTACATGTCTCAACAGATTCCGTCAAGTACCAAAATTGCCGACCGTTTAGCAATTGATACATGCATTAGCACATTGTGCCTGGTCGGAAGCAAGTTTCAAAAGCCCAAGCATTGGTCGACTATGTGACAGACAAACAGACAGCTCTTCTTGGTAGTTATTCAACGACAAGTGAACTTTCTCAAGAAGAAACATTTCAACATAACTCACTCATAGTTGTAATAGTAATAATATCAATAGCAATGCAATAAGCGTTTGATGTTGATGTTTGTAATATCAGCCAATGAAATTTAGGTAAAAATAGCGCTGGTAAAAATGGAACAGTTAAAAATCGCAATGGCCCCTAATAATTAATATGAAAATCACCTAGGTAACCTGAAAACCTAACCTAACCTAACCATTTTTACCTGTGTTATTTGTACCGTTCCCCCAGCCAAATGTTCAGGCATCAGTAGATAATTTACAAGATAAAGTCTCATGCAGCAAGATGCAGTGCTAGTGAAATTGAGAATAGTCAAGTGATTAATACATGAACATAACACGAATACCGTCCGATGAGCTGATCACTTAATCAATCGCTTTCACTGGTGTCATTTGGCCGCGTAAATCTCTTCATCACGAACAAACAGATAGCTCTGCTATTTTATCTCATCGGCAGGCCGATATATAGAAAGTTGATCGGTGAATTCCAGTTGAGAACATTGCTTTCGCTCCAGACAAATGCGTCCTGTATTTCATCACTCGTCTTCGTCGGTCTGTTCCTCTCGATGGTGACATTCATCTCAATATGAACACAGTAGCTAGTGAGGTGGCAAAACTCTACACTCTCTATTTATTATTATTATCAATAATTACAGGCAAATCCAGTAGCATGGGAAGATTGCAAGTGCACTATTACCACCATGCAGTGGCCCCATGTACCGGAAGCTAACCAAAGGTTGTAGAGAGAAAGAGTATTGGAAAAAGTAAACAATTGCAGAGAGAAGAGAACGTTGCATCCAGAATGATATTCTGCCACTTTTTCGTGGTAGAATCATCATTAATACATCATCTGAACGAGATCTGGTCTTCACAACTGTCATAATAACAAACCAGAACAAAATTATCAAAACCACGTCTGACAGCTCTCAACATGCTCCTCGACTGAAAGAAACACCTCACTCCTGAATGTATGTGTGTGTATGTATGTATGTGTGTGCGTGAGCTAGTCACAACATGACTGCTAAAGCAATGTGTACATGCTACCCCAGATTAACTATTTCTGTCATAATCAGCTGCCTCACTAAACTACTTTTTGTCTCACACACACACACACACACACACATAAGCACTCAAACACGCACAAACATGGATATACACAGACATACCAACTCATGTCTGCACTGGACATACAAACATTTAGATGAGCACATTCTGACGTAATAGTGCCGTGTTATTGTGCTGGCTCGAGTGCGTGTATGCTGTTTTCGGCCCGTGAAGAAGCGCGTGAATTTTACGACTGTGTATGTGTGTCTGTGTGTGTGTGTGTACGCGTGCCTGTGAGTGTATGTGTGTAGTGTATATGAGTGTGTGTATGTGAGCGCGTGTGTGTACGCGAAAAAGTGGTAGAAAACGTGAAAACAGCAGTTTGTCATTCTTACTAACGACGAGTCAACAATGTGTGACTGTGTGTATGTGTGTGTGTGTGTCAGTGTGTGTGTGTATTTGGAACAATAAGAGTTGTGCCGGTGACTGCACGTCTGCATGTTGCAATTGCTGCATTTTTTCACGTGCAACACTGGCGTGGTGGGCCTTGCACGGTGACGTTCAAGACACGCATGTTAATGATGAAATAGATCAGTGTTTCCCATATGACCTCTTGGGGGGACATGGGATTATTTTGAGGGACCGCAGGACCAAATAAAAAACATGGGAGGCCACCATATTTTCTCAGGAGTCTCAGGCAAAAATTCAGTTGAAACACTTTATTCCATTAATATTTTCGATGTTGTACATTTCAATCGTGTGATCCGCCGATGTCTGTGAGCTCACCCCACCTGTACGCAAGGTTGTGGCGTTGTTTTGATTGTCAGTGGAAATATTCACCGACGTATATGAGCTCTAGAGAAGTTACGTCGCGACAATACATGTGTCTATGGGACCACTAGGACTTCTAGGAGGGCCACTGACTGTTTCTGGGGGGATCTCAAAGACTCGCATTGTGTTGCAGGGGACCATGACAAGAAAACAGTTAAAAACAGAAAAAAGACAATTAATCGTCCAGTCTTAGCTGTGCCAAACAAATTCCTTGACAAACCAGGGGATGACAGCCATCATGCATTAGTGTTCAAAGTTGACTCAGTTGGTCAATTACATGATACCCTCAACTATTTTCGGCCTATTCAATAACAACACACATACCTCAATGAAAAGTATAAATTTTTTCGCATATTTATCATTTTTTACCTTTTTCGTGTATTGTTATTTTTGCTATGCTGTTTTGATGGCAATATAAGCAATGAACTGAACTCAGCAGAATTATCGTGGAGTATAATTGCATATTCATACTCCACAGCCAGGGGGTGTCATCCCACAGGATATACGCTCAAGACAGAGTGATTATCTCGTGTCAGTATATGTGATTGTGTGTGTGTGTGTGTGTGTGACAGGATGATGACAAGAGCGTTGTGGTTGGTATGCGTGGTGGCAGTAACAGCGGTCGTGCTGGCAGAACCGGAACCAAAACCAGCCGCCAAAGCTAGTCCGGAACCGAAACGGCGTCACCGAGGACGTCGGCCTATCTACGCCGCGCCGGCTCTCTCTCCCAGTTATGGTCCTCCTGCTCCCAGCTATGGTCCTCCTGCTCCCAGTTATGGTGCCCCTGCTCCCAGCTACGGAGCCCCTGCTCCCAGTTATGGCAAGCCCGCGCCTAGTTACGGTCCACCCAAGAAGGAGGAACAAATCTGCTACCCGAAAACTCACTACAAAACGACCTGGGGCAAGATGACTCAGTACAAGACGCACTGGTACACCGAGAAGCAAGTAGTACCGTACACCATGTACAAGTACGTCACCAAGACTCTGTACTGGCCGACCACGGTGACTGAGTGGAAGGAGATCGTGAAGACGCTGCCGTACAAGGTGCTCACCGAGACTCAGGTCGTGTACAAGACCAAGGCCCTGGTGGAGAAACACCCCGACTACACCGCCACCGAGTATGTTTGGCACACGCACAACTACAAGGACCACCACTCGGTCACCAAGCACATCACCAAGTACGCCACCAAGACCAACTACTACACGGACACAGTGACCGAGTATGTGCAGAAGCCAGAGTACCACACAGAGACCGTTCATGAGAAGGAAGTGAAGTATCAGACGAAGAAAGTGAACAAGCCCTACTACGAGACTGTTCTGGTGAGACCACATCACAACTACACATCAAACACATCACATATCATATCTACACATCACATCAAACACATCATCACATCACATAATCATCATCATCACACCTACACATCACAACTACCCACACCCATGCTCTCTCAACCATGTGATTGAACGCTGTAGATTTACCATAATAAGAAACACCGAGCAAAACTCAGTAAACTTTGATAAGAAAGAGATGAATGCAATATGAATACGATTAACGACCAATGTAAAGAGCTTGTGTGTGTTCGACTGTGTGTGTGTGTGTTCGTGTGTCTTCGTGTGTTAGTGTGTGTGTGTGTGTGTTGTGTTGAGTTTTGATATTTGTGTGTGTGTGTCTGTTGCGTTCCTGTCAATTTGGGTGTATGTCCTTGTATGTCTGCTGTGTTGCCTTAATGTGTTGTCTTCTGTGCTGTATGTCTGCTGTGTTGTCTTATTCAACATGTATGTGTGTGTGTGTGTGTACGTGCGTGATTGTGCATGTGTATGACTCTTGTGCTTGAGTGTGCATGTGTGTGAGCGCTTTTGAGACCCTCTGGTGAAAAGCGCGATATAAATGACTTAATGTAATGTAATGTGTGTGTGTTTGTGTAGGTGACAGTGTCGGAGCCGAGACAGATGTACGTGACAGAGTACGCGACCAAACACAAGTACCACACGGTGTACGCGACACACACACAACAAGAGTACCACACAGTCACCAAGTGTCCCAAGACGTCGTACGGACCTCCGGCTTCTCCCAGCAACAGCTACGGTCCTCCCTCGTACAACTGAGCGACACACAGGGTCAGTACACCCCACGACATGAAATTCACGAGTCATGCTTGATATGATGCCAGCTCATATGATAGTCTTGCTCATTCATACCGTCTTGATTGTATGTGTTGTTCGGGTGGAGTTGATAGCCTGATTAAAATACCACGCCACCACGTTCTAGATATACTCAAAACTCTAGACCAGTCGTTCTTAACCTTTCTCTCACTGATTCCCCATTTCTTAATGAGTCATCTCTTCATTTTCCACAACACAGCGCTGATAAATTCAATAAATTCAGTTGTCACATCAAAGTAAATGTCAAGAGGTTATTAGAACCAAAAATAAAGGCATTTGAATTGATAAAAACACACATAGTTGTCCTGTTCTGTCCGAATTTTAGCTTCCCACTTGGCAACTCTTCGATTCCCCACCAGACAGGGTAATTTCCCACACACAGGTTAAGTACCACTGGTCTACACGATCATTTCGATAAAAAAGGACACAAAAATAAAACACAATCCAACTTTTCACAAACTATAGCCACAAAAGAATGTTGAAGACATGTCAGGACAGAAAACCACCAATTTGAGCTATTTGTAGCACAGTTGCGTGATGTCATGCGGACGACAATGAAACGTGTTTTCTCGATGTAGGCGTCAGTGATTTGAAAGCGAGCATCGCCACGAGCGCTCGGCTTCCATCATAAATTACCTCAAATGAGAGAGCCAGCGTTTATCTCGACAAGGTCGCAGGGCTAGGTTTTTCCCCGGGGGCAAGAGCAGCCAGAGAGGACTGGTAGAATTATCACTGCCAATCGCCCGGCCGATGTACGACCCAATTGCCCCAGCCGTCACACACACACTGTCCTTGCTAGTCCACTTTCTCCACGCTCACATATATGAGCCTGTCCTGGCTGACCGCTGGCCCACATTGTAACACACACACACACATACACATACGGTTGATCTCAATGAGATAAGACCATTTCGCGAGCACCGTCTCCATTCTGAACGAACGTACGCACACACACACAGACACACAGAGAAGTTGAACTTTCACACCCAGCAGCGTTGATCAATAAGTGTGACGATGGCCTTTTCACTTGGGTTACACAACGATGATCACTGCTGTCACGGCCACCATCAAGCCGCCGCACGCGCTTTTTTCAAATCAACTCATTCTGCACGCCTGGTCATCTAGCACGCGCAGGTCTCCTAACAGCCCCACATGACGAGCCACAAGTGAGCACACAAGAGCGGCAGAACATCAGCCAACAATCAGCGTGGTGAAGTCATGCTGCATCGTCATCATTGTACTTCTTCCATCTAGCAGTATTAATAGCGGCTGAGATAACGAACACTCCAATAGCAAGAGTGCAGCAAACACGACGAACAAGACGAACATAATATTCACTCATTGAAATACACAAAAACTGTCCACGCACTGACACACACACATGAATATTTCACGGTTAGACAATGTATTGAATCTCCGAGTGTACATGATTCATGATACCACGGTATATCAGTCTCTGTTTGTCTGGTATTCTCACCTGGTATTCTCACCTGGTGGGCTTCCTGGACCCCGACTGCGAGATCGGTTCTCTGTACGAGGACCAAAGAAGCCGCACACTGCTGATGCGCCAACTCTAGATAGCAGAATAAACTGGGAGAGACAGCAATAAGAATGAGTTGGATGGTGCATCATAGGCAGCTATTTGCAAAAACAACGATATATCAGACTAAATGTACTAAGGAAAAAAAACAAACAAACGAACAAAAAAAAAAAAAAAAAATAAAAAAATATGTGATATGTGATACCGTGGTATTTCAGTGTCTGTTTGTCTGGTAATATGTGATACCGTGGTATTTCAGTGTCTGTTTGTCTGGTAATATGTGATACCACTATGTTGTTTACTAAATTTTGTTTTATTGTATTTACAGACGATGCCGCCTTTGCTACTCTTCAACGAGTCTCCAGTAAACACATACACACACACACACATACATACACACCTAAACACACTCGATATTGCTGTCGCCTCGATAAAGACGTGACGCGCCAGTTATGAAAGACATCATGTCCACTATTAAATCATTGTCAAAAACACCGCCAACTCTGCTGTCAAAACGTCGCTACGTGTGTGTCAGTGTGTGTGTGTGTGTAAGTGTCAGTGTGTCAGTGTGTGTGTGTGTGTGTGTGATTGCTGATGAGTTCACTGTTCATTGTTACAACATGGATCTTTTGCGCGTGTGCGCATGAGTTAATTCATATGAGAGAGAGAGAGAGAGTATTAATACAAGACATTTCGTACGCCACTTGCGATACAGAGTTTTACTATCAAACAGCAAGCAATTACGAGCTAATTTGAAGATAATTTGAGCTGGTGTAAAGTAAGAACGAACGAACATTTCGCCACACTAGCGCGACAACATCAGTCAGTGATGTATGGTGAAAATATATTGAGCTAACAAGAAACAAATTCCATTAGGCAGTTTGCTGTGTGTGGGTATTGTATAGAAAATTTGGTGACTATTTCCAAACAAAGGCACACAATACTAAATTGCTTCAACGTTCATTGTTATGGCCCCTCAGAAAACATGGTGACCTCAATTTTTTTAATTTTGGTCCTATGGTTCCTCAAAGAGATTCCATGTCCCCTCAAAAAGTCCCATGTCCCACAAGGGGGGTATATGGGCCACGTTGAGGAACACTGGTGTACACAATACTTCAGTGTTGACATAATAATATGAAGATTATAAGAAAAAGATAATAAAAACATAATTCCTTCATGTTCACTTATTATCCGTCTGTCTGTCTGTCTATCTGCCTGTCTGTGTGTCTGTCTGTCTGTCTAATGCTGTATGACAAGACAAACTATCAAACACCAACGCAACAACACATTGTATTGTTCAGTGAGAAACACACACACATACACACATACAAACACATATCGACATCATCTCGGATTACTTTCACACTGATAAGACGACTGATGACGAAAACTGCATCAAAAACACCGCGGTATATTTCGAAAAAAAACACACACAGACATAAAAACACACAGAGCACACTTGATAGACACATACACACACATACATGACAGCCAGACAGACACGCATACATCACTCGATTAACATCGATCACTGTGTGTGTGAGTGTGTGTGTGTGAATTATAAAACAATGTTCCACATACATATTCACACACAGCAATTCTGGGACACATTCCATCACTGACAAAAGACAGAGTGAGAGAGTGATGGAGAGAGAGAGAGAGACACGGATAATGAACACACACACACATTATGAAACACACTGATTATTGAGATAACACATGTGAAACACTAACTGACACACACTGACACACACACACACACACACACACACTGACACACACTAACACACACACACACACACACTAACACACACAGAGACGTTAACGCACACACTAACACACATACACACATTCATAATATTACGTCTGGCAATATTGTAACAGTTAGTGTGTGTGTGTGAGTGTGTGTATGTGAGTATGTGTGCATCAGTATGTCAGTGTATCAAGGTGTCAGTGTATATATATCAGTGTATCAGTGTTAGTGTAGACGCAGTGTTAGTGTAGATATAGTCAGTGATAGTCAGTGATGGTCAGTAGTCAGTGATGTCAGTAGACAAAAATATCAGTAGTCAGTAATACCAGTAGTCAGTGATATCAGTAGTCAGTGATAGTCAGTGATAGTCAGTGATATCAGTAGTCAGTGATGGTCAGTGATAGTCAGTGATGGTCAGTAGTCAGTGATAGTCAGTGATGGTCAGTAGTCAGTGATATCAGTAGTCAGTGATAGTCAGTGATGGTCAGTGATAGTCAGTGATAGTCAGTGATAGTCAGTGATGCAGACTCCATTGCACGTGCTGAGCCAGTAGAGGCAGTTGAAATGCACGAGCCACGTTATCAAACACATGCAGTCTTTGTAGCAGCAGTTTTCTATCTACCAGAGCAACATAGCGCCCGGCACACTCACATATTGCCGACATATTCAACTGTTTCACCTGATACAAACACAAACACATCTGGGTTTGTATTGTTAATTTGTGTGTTTGATGTTCTTTTTGAGTATCTAAGTGTTTCTCACTTATTTGCTGCTTTGAGTCGTCTGAAAGTGTCCAACCTATTGCCCTGTTTCAATCAATCATTTATTTGTATAGCGCCCATCGAAGAATACAAGCGAAACAAACTACAACCAACATGGGGAAAGAACAAGATTACACATGAAAACACCGCGCACACAAAAACACAAACACAAAGGAACAAACGGACAACTATAAGAACCAACTACGATACTACTATGAAAGCTAAATAAAGCTACTATGAAAGAAGCCACAAACTACAAAGCCATATTAACAGTACAATAGAAAAAAGGCAAAGCGGGAAAAAAGCGAAAGGTAAAAGAAGGAAAGAGAAATAAATACAATAAAAAACCAAGGAATTACATCATGTTTGATGCGAATATACATGATGCGAATATACATGTTTGACGCAAATATTCACACACACACACGCACACAGTTTCAGATGCGCTGAAGATAAACAATATTAAACAAAGAAAACACAGAGAAACATAAGAATAAGATAAACACAAATAAAGAAGAACATAAGACATCATAGAAACACAGATAAATGTTATGAACACAAGACATCATAAGTGTTTGATCACATATATACATACAACATGAAGACAAACGATAAATACATATGGATAAAATATACACACATTTCGATCAACTGTAGAATTTGTCGAAGATAAATATTTTCAAGTGTTTCCGGAAAGATGATAACAAGCTTTGTTCTTGAAGAAAGTTTGGCAGTGAGTTATAGATCCTAGGGGCTGCGTACTCAAAACTTCATGATTTAAACATGAGAAAAATAAACAACTCAACTATGCTCAATAAATTATTTTCAATGCCGAACATAATTGGGTTGGACAAGACTCGATACATTTGTAATAATTCACCAAACATAAATAACAATAAACATAAACAAATTTATTGAAAACATAGGAATATTTACTAAAAATTGAGCTTTTCCTCGGTTTCTTGGTAAAATTAATAACGTGTACAAACTTTGGTTCTTCAAGGTCCAAACTTCTAGCTGCAAATATCGATCACATATTCTAAACATACAAAATGGCCGCCAAAATAAAACAAGCAGTAAAAACAAGAGGTTTAAATTAAACGACAATTTCACTAATGAAACATCTAAATATTTCAAACAAATCGTCAATAATTCGGGTCAAAATATGAAATGTAAATAAAATACAATTATTCCAGGTTTTCTAGCAAAAGCGGAATTATTAGCAGTAAGACACGCGGGTGTTGTTTTGTTGACAAACAATTGAGACTGAGAGGATAACACGAGACTCGGCAAGCCGCAACTCACGAGCAACTCATACGTTTCTTTACCTCTGACTAATGGCTACCAGGAACTTCTTCAATAATGTTTGAAAATGCAAAACAAGACGGGGAAGGGAAATATATTGTTTGCCTGAATAAGTATTTGTATTGAAGTTAGTTATTTTGATAGTAGGCTAATATAGATACATACAGCATGTGTTACCTTCATTATAAGGCTTATAAATTGTTAGCGGCACCAGAAATATTTGTTGTTTGGTCCAATATGACTGTTTCAGCATTTTGGGTTGTCGAACTCTGGTCTAGCATATGCTATGCTATTTAATTGATACAACCTACTGTTGCATTACTTCAAGACCATAATACAACATAAAACAAAGTAAGTAAGAGGTAAATAATTTTTTTTATAACAAACACACACACACACACACTGATAAACACACACTAACACACACATAACAAGCACATACTGACAAACACACATACACACACACACTGACAAACACACACAAACACACACATAATAAACACACAAACATACACATAACAAACACACACTGACAAACACGCACAAACACTGACAAAGACACACTGACACACACATAAAAATACACATAACAAACACACACAAGACACATACACATAACAAGCACACACAAGACACATACACATAACAAACACATACACATAACAAACACACACACACACTGACAAAAACACACATACACACATATAATAAAAACACACAAACACACACACAAACATACAATACATTGACTGACTTGTTTGCATTTTTTACACTGCAGATCTTGCAGGGTGAAGGAGACGAGCATTTTCTGCAGTACACTGATGAGCAGGTGTTGAATATGAAGCTTATTGTAGCACGTGTCACACGCCGGACAACACCACGACGCACTGACACACAAACACACACACACACACACACACACACAAAGACACATATATACACATACATAAACACATATACATAGAGATGGACGATCGCATCAGTGAATAAAATTATCGAGAATGTGGAGGTGTGCTGTGAATATTTGCACGATAATTGAAGCAAGACTGAGTGTGTGTGTGTGTGTGTCAGTGTTTGAATGTGTGTCAGTATGTGTCAGTATTTGTCAGTGTGTGTTAGTGTCAGTGTGTGTTAGTGTCAGTGTGTGTTAGTGTCAGTGTGTGTTAGTGGGTGTCAGTATGTGTTAGTGGGTGTCAGTGCTTGAATGTGTGTTAGTATGTGTCAGTGTGTGTTAGTGTCAGTGTGTGTCAGTATGTGTCAGTGTGTGTTAGTGGGTGTCAGTGCTTGAATGTGTGTTAGTGGGTGTCAGTGAGTGTGTTAGTGGGTGTCAGTGTGTGTGAGTCAGTGTCAGTGTGAGAGTCAGTACTGACACTTGATTGACGTGGGTCACGTGACGACACAGATCAGTATATGTCAGTGTCAGTGTGTGTGAGTCAGTACTGACACTTGATTGACGTGGGTCACGTGACGACACAGATCAGTATATGTCAGTGTCAGTGTGTGTGAGTCAGTACTGACACTTGATTGACGTGGGTCACGTGACGACACAGATCAGTATATGTCAGTGTCAGTGTGTGAGTCAGTACTGACACTTGATTGACGTGGGTGACGTGACGACACAGATCCAGATCGGCACAGTGATTACAGGCGCCACATATCACTTCAGGCAGAACATAAGACAGACAGGGATCTCGCCAACTGGCCTGCTCACTGAATTCTCCCACTCCTATTAGCTGTAACAAGTCACGACGCAGCTTGTTCACCTCGTCCTCCAACTGACTGCACAACGACAACACCTACACACACACACACACACACACACACACACACACACACACACACAAACACACACACACACACACATGATGGAAGTTGGGGAAATAATACGCAGATATGATAAGAAAACTAGCAGTGACCACGCTCGAAAACAGAAGACAGAGAGGGGATTTAATACGCATTTTCAAATACATGAGAGGATTTCAAAACACGTATAGGAAAGACTGGATTGTTTAGAATGGGAGAGATCAAAGAGGACACGGAATTAAATAGATAAAAACAAGATGCCGACACAAGATCAAACAGGACTAATTTAGACAACTGGGAACAGTAAAAACTAGAACAATTCAATCGTTCAAGGAGAGCCTGGATAAATGGTGATTTGGAGACGAGATAGCTCGAATGCAAGCTCATATCTCGTAATGCACAAATAGGTGAGCACACAAACACACATGATCTCAGAGAGAATGCCGTTTTGTGCATGTGTTAACAGCTACATTATACCAGATAATTAGCAGAATAGAAGATGAGAGATAAGCAAAAATAACGAGCGAAACAAAATTAAAATTAAAAAAGCTGAGATATTCTGGCAATTTGTCAAGAACAGATTGGCATGAGAAAGACATGTGATGTACAATATACTGGCATGAGAAATACATGTGATGTACAATATACTGACATGAGAAAGACATGAGATGTACAATATACTGACATGAGAAACACATGTGATGTACAATATACTGACATGAGAAAGACATGAGATGTACAATATACTGGCATGTGATGTACAATATACTGACATGAGAAAGACATGAGATGTACAATATACTGGCATGTGATGTACAATATACTGACATGAGAAAGACATGTGATGTACAATATACTGACATGAGAAAGACATGAGATGTACAATATACTGGCATGAGAAACATGAGATGTACAAGAGACTGATGAAGCGACAGACAGGCTACCTTGCAGATGGCCTTGACAAACTCCAGTGCCGGGTTGTTGAGATTGAGATGAGAGCCAGGTTGAACAGGAAATAACTGACTTGAACGATCACCGCGAGAACACGGCAGCTTCTTGTGTATTTTCTCCGTGATGCTGTCAATATACAGCCAGCAGTACAAGACTCTATAACTGAGCCAGTTTATTCCCTTCCTTCTTCATGTCAACAATTGTCTTCCCATGTCAAGAAGTATCACTCTGATAATGAGAAATTCAGCTAAATGTAGTGTTCATAAATAAACCGCAAATAAAGTCAATAATCAGGGAGGATGTGTGGTGCTAATCTCACGAGAACAATTTCTGAGCCATTTCTCCAGTGATCAGGTTCCTGGCAAACTGGACGGCATCTTCTGACTGAGCGGCAGGTTGACTGCTTGTGCTCTGACGAACCATCACACGCCCTAACCACACACACACACATACAGACACACACACACACACACATACACACATACTTAAACTGACCGTCAACAGCAGTGTAGATGAGATCAAAATCAGCGTTTCCCGTCTATTTATGCAAATGTAGTGGAATAAAAACACTAGATAAAATAAATTCGTAGCACACAAACATACAAACACATACATACATACAGAAGCATACACAAGACATACACATACACAAGAACACGTAAGACATATACACACACAGAGCAACACATACATACATACACACACACACACACAAAACATACACACACACACACACACACATACACAAGACACACACAAAACACATAAACACAAAGCACACATGCAAACACAATACACACACACACACACACACACACACACGCAATACCTATACATACCTATGAACACATAAGACATATACACACACAGCAACACACACACAACATACATACATACACACACACACACAACATACATACATACACACACACACACACACAACATACATACAAACACATACACACAGAGCACACATGCAAACACAATACACACACACAAGACATACACATACACACAGCAACACACACAAACACACACATATATGACACACACCGGGAGTGAGAGAGTCGAATTCGGCGCAAATTTGCTGATGAACGGCCGAGATGAAGCTGGCGATGATGGTGTTGAAGTTGAGCTGACAAGAACCTGCCTCGGGCAAATAACTGGCCATGTTCCACGACATCTCCACTGATAACTACACACAACATACAAACACATATACAAAACATACACACACACACATACAGACACACACATTACATTACATTAAGACATTTATATCGCGCTTTTCACCCGAGGGTCTCACAAAAGGCTCACACACATGCACACACACAAACACAAGAATCATACACATACACAATCACGCGCAGACACACAAACACACACAACACAGACAAGCACATATACGCACAAACACAAACATACATTCCCGTTTACATACGCAAACATACACACACACACACATACATATTGAGGAAGAAAAGAAAAAAAGAAGAAAAAAGGACATACACTCAGATTGACAACACAATAGACACACAAATACAAACAACAAAACAGACTCAACACAACAACACACAAACAGCAAACAACGGGAAAACATACAGACACAATAACGGAAAATACAGACACACATGAAACATTTACACATAACAGACATAATTAGGAAACAATCAGACCATATATTCACTGCTAATATATAAAATGTTATCAAGATAGTAAAAAGACTTAATTAGGAAAACTTTTTTTGTATGTTTCTTGAAAAGAGATAGAGATTTGATTGAGCGTATTGAGGGAGATAGCCTATTGTAGATACGAGGTCCTAAGATAGAGAAACAGCGATTGTAGTGAGAATGCCTAGAAGGAAAGGAAGGTTCAACTAGTAGAAAAGGATCGTTAGAAGACCTAAGTACACACACACACACATACAGACACACACACACACCAACATACACACACACATACATACTGACTGACATAATGACAGATAGACAGACAAACAGACAGAATGACAGACATGTATGTGTATCACATGTATCACACAAGTGTGTGTATTAGTGTGTGTGTCAGTGTGGCAGTGTATGTCAGTGTGTTTGTATGTCAGTATGTCAGTGTGTTTGTGTGTTAGTGTGTCAGTGTGTCAGTGTGTGTGTATGTGTCAGTGTGCCAGTGTGTATATGTGTCAGTGTGTATATGTGTCAGTGTCAGTGTGTGTGTGTGTGTGTGTATGTGTCAGTGTGTGAGTGTGTATATGTGTCAGTGTGTATATGTGTCAGTGTGTATATGTGTCAGTGTGTCAGTGTATGTCAGTGTCAGTGTGTATATATGTCAGTGTGTATATGTGTCAGTGTGTATATGTGTCAGTGTATGTCAGTGTCAGTGTGTGTCAGTGTGTATATGTGTCAGTGTGTCAGTGTGTATATGTGTCAGTGTGTATATGTGTCAGTGTCAGTGTGTGTCAGTGTGTATATGTGTCAGTGTGTCAGTGTGTATATGTGTCAGTGTGTATATGTGTCAGTGTGTATATGTGTCAGTGTGTATATGTGTCAGTGTGTATATGTGTCAGTGTGTATATGTGTCAGTGTGTATATGTGTCAGTGTGTCAGTGTATGTCAGTGTCAGTGTGTATATGTGTCAGTGTGTCAGTGTGTATATGTGTCAGTGTGTATATGTGTCAGTGTATGTCAGTGTCAGTGTGTATATGTGTCAGTGTGTCATTGTGTATATGTGTCAGTGTGTATATGTGTCAGTGTGTCAGTGTATGTCAGTGTCAGTGTGTATATGTGTATATGTGTCAGTGTGTCAGTGTGTATATGTGTCAGTGTGTCAGTGTGTATATGTGTCAGTGTGTATATGTGTCAGTGTGTATATGTGTCAGTGTGTATATGTGTCAGTGTATATATGTGTCAGTGTATGTCAGTGTCAGTGTGTATATGTGTCAGTGTGTCAGTGTGTATATGTGTCAGTGTGTATATGTGTCAGTGTGTATATGTGTCAGTGTATATATGTGTCAGTGTATGTCAGTGTCAGTGTGTATATGTGTCAGTGTGTATATGTGTCAGTGTGTCAGTGTGTATATGTGTCAGTGTGTATATGTGTCAGTGTGTATATGTGTCAGTGTGTATATGTGTCAGTGTCAGTGTATGTCAGTGTGTATATATGTCAGTGTGTCAGTGTATGTCAGTGTCAGTGTCAGTGTGTCATTGTGTATATGTGTCAGTGTGTCAGTGTGTATATGTGTCAGTGTGTCAGTGTGTATATGTGTCAGTGTATATCAGTGTGTCAGTGTGTATATGTGTCAGTGTATATCAGTGTGTGTCAGTGTCAGTGTGTATATGTGTCAGTGTGTATATGTGTCAGTGTATATCAGTGTGTCAGTGTGTGTATGTGTCAGTGTGTATATGTGTCAGTGTATATCAGTGTGTCAGTGTGTATATGTGTCAGTGTCAGTGTGTATATGTGTCAGTGTATGTCAGTGTGTATATGTGTCAGTGTATATCAGTGTGTATATGTGTCAGTGTATATCAGTGTGTATATGTGTCAGTGTATATCAGTGTGTATATATGTCAGTGTGTCAGTGTGTCAGTGTGTATATGTCAGTGTCAGTGTGTATATGTGTCAGTGTATGTCAGTGTATGTCAGTGTCAGTGTGTATATGTGTCAGTGTATGTCAGTGTGTATATGTGTCAGTGTATATCAGTGTCAGTGTATGTCAGTGTCAGTGTGTCAGTGTGTCAGTATGTGTCAGTGTGTATATATGTCAGTGTGTCAGTGTCAGTGTGTATATGTGTCAGTGTATGTCAGTGTCAGTGTGTCAGTGTATGTCAGTGTGTATATGTGTCAGTACTGACCTCTTCTTCACAAGTACTCTCAGACTGACTGAGACCATTTTCCTCTTGCGAATGTTGTTGTTGTGTGATGTCATCTTCATTGGGCGCTGGGCAATTGGCTTTTATGCCGCCAAAATTCGACTGAAAAAATCAAATAAGATAGGATTTAGCAACTTCACAGACAAAACAGTATTGTATGTGCCTTTTGCTTTGTGCAAACTCCAGCTTACACTGTTTGTTATATATAAAACATGCCGACATATCAATTTACACACGCTCAAATTCCGTGTGTGAAAACACGTGCTATTTATGAAGAGCAGCCTGCGAATTCTGTGCTTGATTACACCGACAAGCAGATACGCACCACATTCAGCCAGAGCAGGTAGTTCCAGCAATGAGAGCGCGTGAAGTCCACTGCCAGAAAGACCTCCTTGGATCTGACAGTTTCGATCACATAGTTGACATAAGCCAGCGCGTCAGACACACACCGTTTCCTCGTGCACAATACAAGCCTGGTGAAGCTGGCGTACACGATGGTCGCTCCCAACCTCCGCAACTCTGTTATCAACTGACAAACAGAGAGAGAAAGAGAGATGGAGATATAAAGATAGAGGGAGAGACATAATAATGTGATTCAGCATAATACAACACATCACAATAATTACGTATTACTTTTATAGTTATTACTTATCTATTTATCTATCTATCTATCTATCTATCTATCTATCTATCTATCTATCTATCTATCTATCTGTCTATCTATATATCAATATATCTATCTATTTATCTATCTATATACTCATTACTTACTCTTTGATCTTGTAATAGTGATAGTTTGTTTAAGATAAATGTGTATATATTGGCAGTGGATAAAATATCACAAGTGATCTGAAATATTTAGCACGTGAAAATGTAAAAACTGTGTGGAAAAACAATCAAGTAGAAATTACAACAAATAAAACAGCAGACAAAACAAAATGGAGTCGCATGAAGAAACATCTATGTGTGATGATACAACATAATGGCATAATTACGTCAGAAAAATGCTAGAAAAAACGCACAAGTCAGAAAAATGCCAGAATAAAAGAGACACAAACCTGAAGAAACAGTTTCTTCATGAGCATATGCAGGATACGTTTGAGAGCCGGGTCGTAGAGAAGCGAGTTAGAACTGGACAACCACCTGACACACACACACACACACACACACACACACACACACACACACGCACACTCAGCACAGCTAAATAACTGGGTTCGATTAACTGGCGAGGTGAAACGGTTGGGTTCGTTTGTCAATAACTTATAGCCCAGTTGACACAAGGCGGGTTTTTGTTATGTGTAAGCGCAGTGTTGAGTAGTAGTTGTTTGTCTGTGTGAGAGAGGATTTACCCATGCTAAATTACTCACTACCGTGTGTTCAAATGCGTGATTATATAAATATACCGCAATTACCGTAAAACATCTAATTGAACGTCACTTTGATTAATTATTCTCTTGTTTGATAATAGTTAAGACTGACTGACTTTTATCAGTGAATTTGTGATTAATTATCAGTAATTATCACCCTGTATTTGTGTATTTTGTTAAATAAATACGCATTACATTAAATGGATCTTTTTTCATCCATAAAATTCACTGCATCTTCTCAAAATTCTGATCAGCTAGTTGAGAAAAATAGAACTGTATGTCGCTCAAATATAAAGATTTTCCGCTAAGAGAGCCAGCAGTGAAACATAAGCAGAATTCAAGTAGCATTGTTACCGGTATAAATGAACCAGTTGTCTGTCTGCCAGTTCGTTATGGTACTGAGTCACATCAAGCAGTAATGACTGAACCATACTGCGTAACACCTGACTCATACACACACATACATACCATAATAGTATACCAATATATACAACTACAATTTGTTTGCTAGTTAATATTGAGTGATTATCCAATTGAAAATTAATTCCAACAAGAAACACACACATTTATTGACCAGTAATTATAGTTATCAATAATGATAATAATAGTCAGTAGAACAGGCACATGCATATGGTACCTTGAATGAAGAGTAGCTGAGTACTGATTCATCATAGGACGGCATTTGAGGAGTCTGTCCCACCAGCATGTCTTCCAGTGAGACCTGAGGTGCAGCGTCAAACGCCACGTACGAACTCACACCTCACATACAAAAACACACACACACACACACACACACACATACAAACACGCACATACAAACACGCACACACACACACACACACACACACACACAAACCGATCAATTAAGCATACATACACATACTTACATACTCACATACAAACACACACACACACACGTATTAATTAGGCATACACACACATACTTACATACAAACACGAACATATTCATAAACTCACACCTCACACACACACACACACACACACACACACACACACAAACACACACATACACGGATTAAATAAGCATACACACACATACTTACATACAAACACACACACACACACTGAGTAATTAAGCATACACACACATACTTACATACAAACACGCACATATTCATAAACTCACACCTCACATACAAACACACACACACACACAAACCGATCAATTAAGCATACATACACATACTTACATACTCACATACAAACACACACATACACGGATTAAATAAGCATACACACACATACTTACATACTCACATACAAACACGCACACACATACATACAAACATACACAAAAACACACGTATTAATTAGGCACACACACATACAAACATACAAACACTCACATATTCATAAACACACACACATATACAAAAATACAAACGCACACACGGATTAATAAGCATACAAACACATACAAACACATACTTACATACAAACACGCACATATTCACAAACATACACACACACATATTGTCCTATTCTTGTATATACGGCCTAATATCTCGCACATCACCACATAAAATGACGACAGCACGTGAGTTTATCACGCAGTCGCTTCTGATTTCAAATAATAATAATGATATTAAGACTAGAATAGTCAGCCTTTATAAGACCCGCTTATAAGCATAATTGTTGTGTTGTTGTTAAGCTGCTACACAGCGAGCAGAAGAGAGGATGGGGGATAGAAGAGAGAGGGCGGGGGAGAGCTCACCTTCCACCTCGTTGATATGATGAGACTGTAGAATAGCACTGGCAGGAAGCCCGTCCAGAGTGAGTTCAACACACACGGTGTCATAAGCTCCACTGCAGTTAATCTCGGTTGAACTGAGCGTATCACTCTCCACCAACAACCTAACACACACACACACACACACACACACATTACATTACATGACATTAAGACATTTATATCGCGCTTTTCACCCGAGGGTCTCAAAAGCGCTCACACACACACACTCACACACACACAACACACACACACACACAAGCACAAGAGTCATACACATACACAATCACGAACACACACACTCACCTACATACACACACACAAAACAGACATATAACAGACATATAGACAAGTACATATACGCACAATCACGAACATACACTCACGTTTACATACTCAAAAACACAAAAACACACACACACACACACATACACCTGAACGTCAATGTCTATAAGACTTTGACTGGGAATAATATTAGTCCAGAAGATATCGGTTTAGTGTGCCAGCAGGGAAGTAGAATGAGTCATGAGCAATGATTGAGGAAACCCAGCTGTTTAAAAGACACTAACAAATACAGTTTCAGTGTTGGATGTGTAGTGGTCATTGGAATAATCTCCCTGAGGAAGCTGTGATGTGAAAAATATGTCAAACATAACGTTATTGAAAAATAGACTGGACAAGAGATGATAATACGAGGCAGGACAGTGAGAGTTCAGCAAAACTTTCTGCAAGCTTACAACTAGCTCAATACACTGACACCCACACACACACACACACACATAACACGTGTGTGAAAACAGAAGCTCTGGTTGACAGAGAAAAAGACGCTGTTTGTATGTCTGCAAGTTGCCGTATGATCAATAAAATAATGGAACAAACAGTCTCACTCGCAGTTAATTCTCGCGCAAACAAGTGCACGTGTGTGTGTGTGGCTAGAAATACCCCAGTACCAGTGCACTGTGAGAAATTACGATATATCCATCCTCTAGCGAATGTAAACGTGTGTATTATTATTATTAATTACAGGCAAATTCAGTAGCATGGGTTAAGAGTGCAAGTGCACTATTACCATCCTGCGATAGCCTCATATACTGGAAGTGCACAAAAGATATAGAGAGTTGGAAAATTAAATAATAAATAAATAACAATAAACAATTAATCCGATAGCACTCATAATGTCACACTCCGCCCACACTCCTCAATAAATACCATGTGTGTATGTGTGTGTATGCTTATGAATGTTTGTACATGTGTGTATGTGTGTGTATGCTTATGAATGTTTGTACATGTGTGTGTGTGTGTGTGTGTGTGTGTGTGTATGTGTGTCAGTATTTGTGTTCAATGCCTCATTGTGTAATTATTGTATTGTAAATTTTACTGTAATCTGCGCATCTGAGACACATTGTGTGTGTGTGTTTGTGTCTAGAGATTGCGCAATATAAATGTTATAAATAGATAGAAAAATGAGATGTAAATTTATCGAGAGAGAGAGTTGACCTTTGATCATCGGCTTCTTTGCCGCCCAGATCAGGACGTTGTGAGGGAGAAGACCACAACACGTAGTTGTTCTTCCTCAGATGACGTCCGAAGAACAAGTCCGACGCAAACAAGGCCGCATCAGCAGGAATATTGCCCACTGGACAATGAAAATACCTGCCACACACACAAACAAACAAATACACAAACAAACGAATACACACACAAACAAACAAATAAACACACACACAAACAAACAGATATACACACAACCAAACAAACAAATGCACAAAGAAACACATACACAGACAAACAAACAAACACATACACACACAAACAAACAAACAAATACACATACAAACAAACAAATAAATACACACACAAACAAACACATACACACACAAACCAACAAACAAACAAATAAACACACAACCAAACAAAAAAATACACATACAAACAAACAAATACACACAAAAAACAACAAACGAATACACACACACACACACACACACACACACAAACAAACAAATACACACACACACACACACACACACACACACACAAACAAACAGATAAACACACAGCCAAACAAACAAATACACAAAGAAACACATACACAGACAAACAAAGAAACACATACACAAACAAACAAACACATACACACACAAACAAACAAACAAATACACATACAAACAAACAAACAAATACACACACAAACAAACAAACAAATACATACACAAGTACACATACAAACATACAAACAAATACACACACAAACACGCAATAACAAACAAAAACAAACGAATACACACACATCCACAGGAAACACACACACACACACACACAAGCATAATAGTGAAAGAATGGAGGAGAAACATATAAAATAACAGTGAATAACAATAGACTGTATGACTGAGAAACAGACACAGAAACAGACAGAGACAGACAGACAGATGAGAAATACCTGGCCTGTTGCGTGGCCGCGTGTAGAGAGGCGGGAACGTTGATGAAATTGGTGATCAAATCACGAGCGCCCTGTCTCTGCCAGTCAAGACTCTGGAACCATTGAGACGTGGTAGAAGGGGAGGAGGAGGAGCTGGCAGATCTCACGTGCAGAGGAACCAGAGGAAACTCAGATATGACAGGCAGTCGGGCACATAATGTCTCCATGTCTGTAATCAGGGCGTAAAAGCAACTTGTGAAGCTCAGTCGTGGCGTGTTTGATTCAGGTTGCATTATGACCGTCATTAAGACCAACTTGGTATCAAGACTAAACACACGAACATACAAACACGCAAATACAAGTGAAATTCACACGAGGAAGTGGTGCAGTTGATAATTCACGTGATTATTTAATTCACTTGATTATTGAACCCGGCGGAGAATTTCATTGGGCGAATTTTATAATCCAACAGCCCCTGTCCACCCAGTAGTAAATGATGGTATCAGATATCAGTAATGTGTTGTGTCATGCATTCTGGGGAGGTGGCCCTCTCTAATACGTCTTCCATCCTTGTGGCGTCATAGCGTGGAGAGGGTTGGTTCCGCGGTGGCAGCGAGTTACACGGGACACACCTGTGTGTTCATAAGCTTCGACTTCTTCCCGTGTAGCAGCTGTCACTTGAGACCTTTAACCTTTAAGAAAGAGAGAGGATAATTCAACAGGATTGGCATCTCCCTGCTGTAATGCACATCCTTTTTTGTCAGCGGAACCAATAAGTCGCAAACTCACCCATGTAAGACTGCACGATAATCATGCTGGGTCCTCGCTTCTCGTCCCTGTAAGCCTGTAGTTGGCGAGTTATGGCGCGATACAGGGCAGCCTCCGTCGTCTCCAAACTGGTCTGAAAACTCATCTCCTCAGGCAGAAACTCAGCCTCCTCGGAACATTGAGATATTCTGCACCATTTCGAGCCAAAATTCAATTAATCAATATATATGTACGATTGTAGACGTGAAGAGAATGAATTGAACACAAAAAATAACAAACAATCAAACAAAACTGATTGAATAATTCTTATTGTACGAATTCAACCAGCCTAAAACACGCAAAATATATATTTTACCTACCATAATCACCCCAGTATATTCAGCTCCCATATTCGTGCCAAATTTCAACATTAAAAGTTGGGGCAGCAGCATTATACTTGAGTATGTGAGAAATACCAGTTTACAAAGTCAAATTCTGTGTAAGCGGGGATCAAATTATGTTAGAAATTTTTATTGCTATGTTAGTGTGGTATTTTATCAATTAATATAATACAGGGAAGCAAGTTGCAGGAGTTGAGAAATCTGCTTAATTGCGCATCCAAGTCGCAACAGCAACTGTCAGAAAGACTTGAAAACTTAGAGGCAGCGTTATACTTGGGTATTACTACCGAGAATGTTAAATGCACTTCCTTTGAGCGTAAGGAACGCATCAAATCAAATCAAATGTATTTTTGCCATTCAGAACGGAACAGAAAACATAATGACAAAAGTTCGTGATTGGCGAGACATAAGAAGCTTTAAGGGCTTGTGCTGCCTCAAAAACAAGAACATTTAAGCAATACAAGAAACACATATGTACAGGGAAACAAGATTCATCCGAGAAGGTGTGAGAAGGAGCATCCACTGAAATGTCCTTCAAACTGGCATTAAAAACGTGTTTATTTCAACATGCTTATGATTGCTAGATTTGTTATGCTGTTATAGTATGCTAAAGGCAGTCAAGGATACCGTCTTGTGCTCTATTGTTCTAATTTATTTTATTAGACGATATTGTCTCGTACTTGTGTTATATCTATTTGTATGCTTGTGTTATTTATGTGTGTTCATAGCGCCTCTGAGGGAGTATAGACTCTGAAGTGGCGCTTTATAAATAAAGGTTGTTGTTGTTGTTGTATGTGGAAAAAAGACCAGTTTTTCTATTCAAACATGGAGGCAGCATTATACTTGGGTTATTACGATATATCTGGTAAAACTCCCTAGTTGAATGACGCGTTGTAAGATCGAGTTTTTTTGGGTTTTTTTTACTTCACAATTCTTACTAGATGCATGATTTATAATATTTTTATTAATTGATTCAGTGGTTGAGACAGGATTTTACTTACACTCTAAAAATATCATTTTGCAACTGTTTTTGTGATTTTCTTCATATTCTGTTTCGTGTGTGAAATCAACATTATTGTTCAAATGAAATAGCACTTACCTGTCTTGTCGCTGGCTTGTGTATAATGAGCGCAGGTTGGGCAGCTGGTTGGTACGCTCATTGTTCAGTACCAGCACGTGAGCTCGCGCTGCAGCCGGCATAAACACACCGACCATGGCCCGGGCACCGCTGCGACACATGTACAACAGGATGTGTTTGAGAGTCGGCGATGTCAGGTAGGAGCACTGTTTCACTGTGCAGAACATGAGCTGCGACAAACTGAATGTGTCCACCTCACTAGACAACAACTGACGATGACAACGAGGATCAACCTGACAACAAACAACAACAAACAACGAATAACAATAACAATAACAAACAGCAATAACAAACAATAACAACAATAACAAATAACAATAACAAACAATAACAATAAGAAACAATAACAAAAAACAATAACCAACAATAAAAATAACAATAACAAACAACAAACAACAATAATAAACAACAAATAACAATTAACAAACAACCATAACATACAACAATAACAAATAATAACAAACAAAAATAACAAATAACAATAACAAAAAAAAAAAAAAATAACAAACAACAAATAACAATTAACAAACAACCGCCGATATATTAACAACACAACCTTTTTTGCATTTTCCGTCTATTTAAAACATTTATATTGTGCAGTCTCTACACACATACACACACACACACACACACACACATACAACCGTATACACTCCAACACGCTCACACACTCTCTCTTTCTTTCTCTAACACACTCTCAGACTCTCTCACAACACAAGTAAACACAGACACGCTTGGTGAAATAGCTCACCTGACACACACATCCCAGTTGCAGAATGATCCGGTACAGCGGCGGAGTTTGAGTCTCGTAAATGCCCTCAATATCGGGAGCTGACAAATTGGCCATTAACTCACTATCACACACACACACACACACACACACACACACACACACACACACACACACACACAAACACACACACACACACACAAACATACACACACACACACACATCTAGAGTAATTACTATATTATGTATTGTATTATCCGATGGAATCACAAAGTCGTTCTCATAAGCTTTGTTTGATATAAAACAATTGACTCGTGCGATGTTAGTTCAGGAGCTTCACTCAACACAAATTCCTCTATTATTTGTCTATTATTTGTCTACTTGTGTCAAATGATAGTGCTATGAAATATGTGACAATAAAGCAAACACACAAACACACACACACAAAATAATATATATATATATGCTCTGTTTTTCACATTGAATCAGGTGGAATTATGCAGTGTGTCTGGTGGCTCACTTGCTATGTTCGGAGTACAAGTGTTCTGGCACGCAGTATTCGTAGAGATGATGAGTGCGGTGAGTGCGAGGAAGCAGTTTGACACAGCGACGCCAAAATCCGTCACCTTCTGTCGTCTTGGCCGTGCGCTGGTTCACGTAAAATACCCGCGGAACAGACAACTAACACACACACACACAAACACACACACATGTATATACACATGCATACATACGCACGTTGATGCACAAAACAATTATAAAACACACCATACACACCCACACACACATATACACATGGACAAATACACACACACATGAACAAATATATACACACACACACACATACACACACACACACAATAACACATGTAAACACACACACACACACACAAGCTCTTGACTTCGTCAAACTCTTGGGCGGCAGAATAAGTGAGCGTTCAGGGGAGCCGCGAGAGACGGCCTGGCTTCGGCAGCGAATAAGCCTGGCCGTCATTCGTGGCAACGCCGCCTCCATTGTATTATAGTGTTGTTAATATGTGTACACGTTTGTAAATATATTTGTTTGTTCACACACACACACACACACGTAGATACACAATTATAATGAAAACAATTATAGAACACGCCACACACACACATGAACAAACACACACACACACACACGTAGATACAAAAAAAAACACACACACACGTAGATACACAAAACACACACACACACACACGTAGATACACAAAACACACACACGTAGATACACAAAACAATTATAGAACACACACACACACACACACGTAT
Source organism: Sacculina carcini (assembly GCA_916048095.2). Classification (NCBI taxonomy): domain Eukaryota; kingdom Metazoa; phylum Arthropoda; class Thecostraca; family Sacculinidae; genus Sacculina; species Sacculina carcini. Next base: position 8,990,890 of record OU696580.1, on the reverse strand, counting down.
ATACACAAAACACGCAACACACACATACACAATAACACATGTATACACAAACACGTAGATACACAAAACAATTATAGAACACATAAACACACACACAAACACGTAGATACACAATTATAATGAAAACAATTATAGAACACGCCACACACACATGAACAAATACACACACACACACACACACGTAGATACACAAAACACACACACACACACACACAAGTAGATACACAAAACACACACACACGTAGATACACAATTATAATGAAAACAATCATAGAACACGCCACACACACATGAACAAATACACACACATACAAACACACCCACACACACACACACATGTATATACATGCATACACACACAAATACACACACGTTGATACACAAAACAATTATAAAAACACACCACACAAACACACACATTGTATTGTAGTATTGTGAATATGTGTACGCGTTTGTAAATATATTTGTTTGTGTCTCAACACACACACACACACACACACACACACTTGTGCAAATACACACACATACACGAAGAAATAGACACACACACACACATACACAATAGCACATGTATACACACACACGTAGATACACAAAACAATTACAAAACACGCAACAGACACACACACATACACACAGAGAGAGACAAGAAGATAGAAAGCGCATTGTTACCTTGACAGAATGTAACTCCTCACCGACCAGACACCATAAACGAAACACTCCCACCTTGTTCGTCTCACACACCTACAAACACAAACACACACACCCAAATATCAATAAAAACAAACCATAAGCTCAAACTTGCATAAGCAAACCAAAAACCAGAACCAAATGCTGGAACTGCTCGCGGGTGCCGGCCTGAATCCTAGGGGAGGATTATTGTAATTTTTAAAAGACATTATATGTTAAACATATGCATTCAATTGTTCATGAAAAACGTAGTTTTGATTAATCCTGTTATAGGAGTTGTATGAATGAATATTGAATAGAATAGTTATGTTATTACGTCGTTTGTATTATATATTTTCGTGTAGCCATCAAGAATCGAGGGAGTGTGAGAACTGAGAAAGCTTAAGAACCACTGGCGTAGATATTGACCTGGACAATTTGCCAGGCAGAATGAAGCAGCGCGCGCTGAGCTCGTCTCAAGAAGGCTGACATTGTGACATTGCTTGAGGAGGAAGTGGCTGGGTCGCCAGATGGCGGTAGTGTCGAACTGCCAGCTGCTAGAGGAGCAAGTGTCAGTTCTGAATCAGCTAGACGAGCCCGCTTCACGCGAGCTTCTCTCTGACGTCGCTGATGTTGCCACTTGTGCTTGTGAAATTGCAACCACTGCAACATTGACTCCTGATATCCAACAACAAACATACCGACACACACACATACATACACATATACAAATACATATATATATATATACACAAACACATACACATACAAACACATACATATACACACAAACACACACACACAATCACACATACACAAACACACACACACACTCACACACACGAATATACACACACACAAAGTATCCCGAATTATAATCAATATTATGAGAAAAACAAGAGCGAAAAATAGTGTCTATTTGCTTGTGTGTGTGTGTGTGGGTGTATGTTTGTCAGTGTGTCAGTGTGTGTGACAGCATGTATGTGTCAGTGTGTGTTGTCAGTATGTGTCAGTGTATGTGTCAGTGTGTGTCAGTCAGTGTGTGTGTGTGTCAGTCAGTGTGTGTGTGTGTCAGTCAGTGTGTGTGTGTGTCAGTCAGTGTGTGTGTGTGTGTGTGTGTGTGTCAGTGTATGTGTCAGTGTGTGTGTGTGTCAGTGTATGTGTCAGTTTGTCAGTGTGTCAGTGTATGTATTAGTATGTATGTGTCAGTGTATGTGTCAGTATGTCAGTGTGTATCAGTGTGTATCAGTGTGTATCAGTGTGTATCAGTGTGTATCAGTGTGTATCAGTGTGTGTGTCAGTATGTATGTGTCAGTGTCTATGTCAGTGTGTATCAGTGTGTATCACTGTATGTGTCAGTGTGTCAGTGTATGTGTCAGTGTAAGAGTGTATGTGTCAGTGTGTGTGTGTGTGTGTGTGTGTATCACTGAATGTGTCAGTGTATCAGTGTATGTGTCAGTGTATCAATGTATGTGTCAGTGTATCAGTGTATGTGTCAGTGTGTCAGTCAGTATATCAGTATGTGTGTGTGTCAGTGTATCATTGTGTCAGTGTGTTAGTGTATGTATCAGTATGTATGTGTCAGTGTGTCGGTGTATGTATCAGTATGTATGTGTCAGTATGTCAGTGTATGTGTCAGTATGTCAGTGTATGTGTCAATATGTCAGTGTATGTGTCAGTATGTCAGTGTATGTGTCAGTATGTCAGTCAGTGTGTCAGTATGTCAGTGCATGTATCAGTATGTCAGTGTATGTGTCAGTATGTCAGTCAGTGTGTCAGTATGTCAATGTATGTGTCAGTTTGTCAGTGTATGTGTCAGTATGTCAGTCAGTGTGTCAGTATGTCAGTGTATGTGTCAGTCAGTGTGTCAGTCAGTATGTCAGTGTGACAGTATGTATTAGTATGACAGAATACCTTATCAAGTCCAATATGTGGAGCATTGCCGAGAACTTGTCTCCACGACTTGTTTATTATTTCTTCATCATCCGAATGATGTCGTTGTCTTCTGCCGCGAACTGTGGCTCTGCCTGGCAACCCTGGTGTCTGCTGAGAGTTGCCAGCCAGATCTTCAATGTCTGCTGTTTTGGCATCCTAACACACACACGCGCGCGTAAATAATCCAGATTATCACATATGGACGTGGATTGAACCACAAAAACATGCAATGACCAAATGAAGCATCATTTAGCTTTTTGATTGGCTCCGTGGTGTAGTGGCAACACACCCGCCTCACAAGCGGCAGGTCCGTGGTTCAAAACCCGGCGGAGCAGAATTTCTTTTGGGCGAATTCTATAATCCAACAGTCCCTGTCCACCCAGCAGTAAATGATAGTACCAGATATCAGTCATGTGTTGTGTCATGCATTCTGGGGAGGTGACCCTCTCTAATACGTCTTCCGTCCTTGTGGCGTCATAGCGTGGAGAGGGTCTGTTCTGCGGTGGCAGCGAGCTGCACGGAACACACCTGTGTGTGTTCATAAGCTTCCACTTCTTCCCATGTAGCAGCTGTCACTTGAGGCCTTTAACCTTTTAACCACAGAAATCATGTAAGCGCTGATAATATACAAATATTCAGTTTGAGCCGCACGTTTTGTGATTGTTGTTGAGAAGACGGTCTGGGAGCCGTCTTGAATAGCTCGGATATTTTCCTCTGTTTGAGCGAGTCGTTCTTCTCGAGAATTCTCTTGTGCAGCCAGTCAGGATGTTGTACTCGTGGCACAGGATTGGAAACCTGTCAACAACAACAACAAGACTCACTCAATAACAACTCACTGACACACAAAAGATTCCCTGAAAGATGTCTTCATTCTCACAGAACATTAAAAGTAGGCAAATATACAGGCAAATCTCGTGACAGATACAGTAACACACCCCCTGCAGAGCGGCCGGAATGGTGATAATTTTCTGAACACATCCACCAAGACGTTCCACATAATAACTCCAGTCGAGAATTTCACGAATATCAAAGTTATCCAGCGAGGAATCCTTCAGCCAGCGCCGCAGATAATGACGACGAACACTCATCTCTGCCTGAAATATGGCCAGGGGAATAGCTCTGACATTCACAAACACATACATACACATTTAAACATACATACATGCATATAAAACACATGCATATATACACAAAACAAAAACACACACACATATATATATATATACACACACATAAACATACATACACAACACAAAAAACACACAAACACATACAGTGAGAGCCGCTAAAACGAGTCGAGAATCATGGTCGGCGGTGCACGAGCTAGTACCGTTCAGTGACGGGGGCTCCGTCTGGTTTTCTCGAGATGATATACTGGCACGATAGACCGGCATCTTTGACAATCTGGTCGCCGAGAAACTCGGCCAGACGTCGTGCAGTTGCGATCGAGGTCGACTTCTGAGCACCATATTCGGCCAACGTCTTCGACATGCTCCTGTTCTCAGATATCAACTCAAACAGCTCAGAATCAGGCATGTTTGCACCCTGCCAACACACACACACACATACATACATGTATAAGGCTGACTATGTACGTCTGTAAGAACGTATGTGCATGTAAAATACACAAACACATACACAAATACACAGTCACACTCTCACTGACAAATACTTGCACATATATATGCATACTTGCACGGTATATAGATGTAGAACATCAAATTAGACTTATACACACATAAGTATATGTACATATTAGTAAGAAAATACGTCATACATAAATCTAGCAGCATCATAATTCAGTCGTTTTCTTGCAGTTTCTTGTTCCAGCCAACTGTTTTCTTCCAGTAGTAATTCAGTGTGTTTAGGTTTGTTTGTTTGTTTAGGTTTATTGTCACTCATACATATAAGCACACACATGTGAAAAAAAATCGTATAGCACAGTGACAAAGTCCTATAAGCCGAAGCTTCTTTTAGGACATATTTAAATCAAATATAGTGAGGAACTAAATTAATATAATACAATCCCAAGGCAATAAAATAACAATCAAACATGATATATCACACAACACAAAACAATTTGTAAACGACAATTGTGTGAGTGTGTGTGTGTGTGTGTGTGTGTGTGTGTATCAATATTTGCGTTCATAGTTAATATTTGATGTTGTGATTCTAGCTAATCACCTTACAAATGGTGTCATGTTAAATTCAGCGGTCAAATGTGACCTTCAATATAGTATTTAGAACCAGCCAGTTAGTCAAAATTTTCAAATCTAAATATAGGAGATAGTTTTCTCGTTATCAGGTATTTCCAATCTGTTTGTCAAGCTAATGTGTTTATGTGTTTGTTTTGGCAATACATATACAGTTACTCAAATATGTTCGACTTGTATTAAAATTAAGACGGAATATATTATATTATCTATATAAGAAAAATGGTATAAAGCTGTTGTGTGATTGTGATTTGTATGTGCTTAAAATGAAAGTACTTTGTCATAATTGCCACGAGAATTGTGAATGAATTGCAGAATTTGATTTGAAGTGTGGTTTGGAGGTTGTTTAATCGATAGAAAGTTATCGATTAAACAACCAGTTGAGTAGTGAGAAGCTCTGATTGGTGCGTTGTTTTGACAATTGTTGTTGAGGTTGTGTTGTTAGTGTTGTATTGTGCGTGCGCGTGGGGCGCCCCTCTCTTAATATATCTCTTGTTTTGTTGCCTGAAGTTTACCTTGCTGTAGAGAACGTCGAGCCAGTAGTCTGCTATTTTAGCGACGCTTTCATACACTTGCTCGAGAGTGGATCCTTTGAGGAACGCCTCGAACACGGAAGACTGGAAGATTTTGATCAACTGCAACTCTCCACGACGCTTCACCTCAAAACTTCACACAACACACACGTACACACAAACACAAACAGATTTAACATTGCTGGTATAAGTTATATCATAATTCGATAAATTTTCCTGATGAGAAATATTAAGTCTTTGTGTGTGTGTGTGTGTGTGTGTTTGTGTGTGTGTGTGTGTGTGTGTGTGTGTGTGTGTGTACGTGTATTATGTGTATATAACCCGTAAAAGCTTTGAACAGTAAAAACAGAGCAGCACAGCCAAAACTACCTCCAAACACTCTCACACTATAAAACTTGTATATGAACTTGAACTAAAACCATGGAGAATATTATAAGAAAAACAATAGTTTTCTCATAGCAACATAAAACAATTTCATAGTCACAGTATGAACAATTGATAGCGGAAAATTGGAGACAATTCATGTGATAAACGTCAAAAACGTGACTTATTTATCACGATAAAAAGACAAAAAAGTGAAGAAATACCCTTTCAGTTCGGCTAAAGAGCCGTCAAAATTGAAGACAGCGTATCTTTTCTTCAACTTTTTGCCTTCTTCCTTGGACGCCGGCAGAACCATGGCCAAATAAGGACCATCAACCTGAACCAACCAGACACACAATGGCAAAACACTGGTAAACGCATTATCACGTGCGCGCGTGCCAACTAAACGTCTTCAAAACAACACAATTTCTCAGCCACAATTATTCCACAAAATAAACACCAAAACCTAAGAAGTATAAAAATAACATAAAAACAATATTAATTACTCATGGTTATTTGTACGATTTGTAATGTGAAACGTTTTACCTCGAAGAAGATAGAGTTCTCTTCTCTTATTGAGTATTTCAGTGATTCAGTATCAGATAGCTGGTGATATTGATCATTGGTGAATTTTTCCTAGCACACACACACACACACACAAAGCATTAGACACCAACACACGGATAGAAATGGCATGATATAGTGATATATAGCGGGCAATATTCAAATCATACACACACACACACACAAACACTCACACTCACACACAACAGACACACACACACACACACAAAACATTAGACACCAACACACGGACAGAAATGGCATGATATAGTGATATATAGCGGACAATATTCAAACCACACATACACATATGCACACACACACACACAGACACTCACACTCACACACAACAGACACACACACATATATACATACACTAACTCACACACACACCCACACACACACACACACACACACACACACACACACACTAAGCATAAGACACCAACACACGGACAGAAATGGCATGATATAGTGATATATAGCGGACAATATTCAAACCACACATATACACATATACACATATGCACACACACAAACACTCACACTCACACACACACACAACAGACACACACACACATATATATATATATATACAAACACACATATATACATAGACACACATATACACTCACACACATATACACACACACGTATACACTCACAAACACACACACACATATACACAACAGAGACACACATATATACACATATATACACTCACACACACGTATACACTCACTCACACATATATACATATACAAACATACACATATATACATAGACAAACATACACACATACACACACACACATTACTGGTGTATCAAGTTCACCTTGACCATCAAATTGAGCACGGCGTTTGGGTAGCTGATGGTGATTTTCTGCTTGTTGGCCAGAGTGGTGTGAATCACATAGTTCTCCGGGAAGGAGGCGGGCAAAATACACCAGATTCCATCCGTGTCGAGTTCCAGAGGCCGACCGACCTGATCCGTCACCACACAATCTCATCATCATCATCACTATTATGACGGGAGAGTGAACGATATATACCGTAAATGCTCTTTTTATCCGACATGCCGGATTATTTTTCGACCCACGGCGTATGGTGCCGGATTATAAGAACCTGCCGGATTATTAGAGCCTGTCGGATTATTTTTGGTCACTCCGCACGGTAGGATTGCGCAAAAAATGCAACACAAAAAAAAGTGCACTGATAACAGGGACGAGAGAAGACGCCTATCTCCACAGTGTATTGTTCTGTGTAGTAATCGCCCACGTGTCTTTTGTTATGATGCAATCTCACAATCACATCTCAAGCGAGGACGAGCTCCAGCTTCACGAAGGTGCCGGATTATTAGAGCCTGTCGGATAAATAGAGCATTTACGGTAAATTACATGCAACTGTAATCTGCATGGATCTTGATCATCAACACAGTCACACACCGGACCTCTTTATCCATGTCCCTCAATCATACATACACAGTAACACAAGCATAAAACACACACACACACACACACACACACACTGACACACACACACACACACACACACACACACACACACACACACACACACACACACACACACACACACACACACACTGACACACAATTAGACACTAAACACTGAGATCTGCAATAAAAACTACAATCGAGTATAATTAAAAGCAGAGACAGAAGAGAGGCATGGGATAATAATCACGAGATTCAGTGATATTCACTGGCTGACCTGTTCAATTATCTCACGAGCCCGCGTTATAAGACTGGCTCCAGTGTAGCACACAATACCAGCCATCTCCATACTGTGCCAGCGTGCACTAACACGCATACAAACAAACACACATATACATATACACAAACACAAACAAACATACACATACAAACAAACACAAAAGCACACACATATAAAAACAAACACATACACACACACATATAAAAACAAACACACAAACAAACACAGACAAACAAACACAAACACACAGAGACACACACACACACAAACAAACACAAACACACACACACAAACAAACACAAACACACACACACAAACAAACACACACAAACACACAGACACAAACACATACAAACACACATATACACAGACACACAAACAGACATCGAATTCACCATATACATCATGTACTTACCAGCAGTTATAAGCAATAAATTATACACAATATATTTCAATAAATTTTTAATAAACACATACTTATAACACAATATTAAATTATTATATTATTATTTATAAACACATAATATTTCAATAAACACAATAAATTTCATACGACATAAATGAAATTTACTTCTCAATAAAATGAAGACATTTTGGTGGAAATCGGATCAGTATTTGCGGAAATATGGCAGGGTCGGTCAAACTTAATATAAACTCAATCTCGACATAGACTCACTTGGCTAGTAACCAGAGTAAAACAGAATTGAGCTCTTCAATCACACATACAGATAGATTCACACACACACGCACACACACACACACACACACAATTCAGGTGGAAACAGTATCTATTCTGACACAAATACAGTTAAACATGGCGATATGAGGCGCTAGTTGGGGTGCACAAAATTACACCACGTTGTTGATCTGATTGCGCCGATTATACAACGATTTTACTGTATATTTTATCTTGACCCTCGTGGTACGCGAGGATAATAAGGAATTTACGAGTTTCCTATAGTGAATAAAAGACAAATAAATATAACTATTCACACCAATGATAAAGCTTATTTTTATATTTTTATCACTATTAAACTAAATGTAATAAGAATTAATTAATGAAACAAATGCGGTCTTTCAGATAAATTATTAACAATACGAAAATAAGGTGAACATATAAAAACAAGTTGAAATACACGAATATATGTTATTCAGTAGTTTTCATTCTTACGAAAACCCCCAAAAGTGTCATTTGTCTATAAAAAATTGGTTTGCAACACCTTATCGTGCCCGACTGACTGTCTAATTTCACCAATACGTCTTATATCAATGTTTGACCGTATTATCAGCCTATGTATCACTGAACACTGCACAAACTCAGGACCAAGATAAACTCAGGACCAACTCAGGACCAGGACACATTCAGGACCAAGACACACTCAGGACCAGGATAAACTCAGGACCAGGACACACTCAGGACCAAGATAAACTCAGGACAAACTCAGGACCAAGATAAACTCAGGACCAAGATAAACTCAGGACCAAGATAAACTCAGGACCAAGATAAACTCAGGACCAAGATAAACTCAGGACCAAGACAAACTCAGGACCAAGACATACTCAGGATCAAGATAAACTCAGGACCAAGATAAACTCAGGATCAAGACAAACTCAGGACCAGGATAAACTCAGGATCAAGACAAACTCAGGACCAAGATAAACTCAGGACCAAGATAAACTCAGGACCAAGATAAACTCAGGACCAAGATAAACTCAGGATCAAGATAAACTCAGGACCAAGATAAACTCAGGATCAGGACACACTCACCCCTTGCGCATGACGTAGCCGTAGAAAGAGTTGAGGATACATTTGTGAGCCAGTTGAAGAGAGTCGTAGAGAACCACCCTACTGTTCCACATCTTCAACACAGCCGCATCTCCGCTCGTCTGAGCCTCGGACAGATGTTTCTTGGCGTTCTGAAACACTCACATACATATCTACATTATAATACAATACATACATAACAAGTGAAAAAGTACAAAAGGCTTATACAAAATGCTGCCCCGAAATGCAAACGCTCAACTATCAGGAGAGATAGGAAAAACTAAAATTTACCACGAGATTGTAGCAAAGAAGACAGAAAGGGTAGACATAATTATAATATTTAAATGCCCAAACGGAAAAGATAAAATTGAACACGAAAATTTATATACGAGGAAATAGAAAAAACATATTCACAATCGGATTAAAAGAGATTACTAGATAAATATACCTTTCCAAACAGAATCATCAACGAGTGGAACAAAATTCCGATCTATATATAAAAAACCAGAGCACACAATAGAAAAAATTCGACGATATTTATGACAACTGGAAGGCGTTGGATACTCGCTCTCAATACTCTTTGCTGCGAAAAATCAACTCGTTAAGAACACATATAGATACAAATACAGCGCATACAAACAAACAAATATTTCGGGAGCGCAACGCAACAGAATCACGTGACAAGTGTGAATTATACCAGCATTTCGGCACAGAACCGAATAAAAACAACCACAAGCCAGTATTGAAGCAAACTTATTATGAAGTTACCAACACAGGCCAGGTGTGGGTTTAAGAAAAACATTAGCATGTGTGTATGTGTATCTGTGTATGTGTATGTAAGCATGTTGTTGTGTGTATGTATGTGTATGTAAGCATGTTGTGTGTATGTGTGTGTATGTAAGCATGCTGTTGTGTGTATGTGTGTGTGTATGTAAGCATGTTTTTGTATGTATGTGTGTGTGTGTGTGTATGTTGTGACCTTGTTAAGAGCCTTGTATTCATATCGCCGATCTCTGAAAGCTCGCACGCAGTCCACATAGAAGCTGTTTTCTCGCTGACAAATGGTGGTCTGACGCTGCTCCATTCTGGTCACATGCAACTGTCCTCATTGATGCACGTGACAACACAACACAACAATTATCAGCCACAAACAGCAGGTTCAACAAGCACGCATCCACCCCGGCCTGCTGACATTATAACAATGAAGAAAGGTTAAATGCCTCAAGTGACAGCTGCTACACGGGAAGAAGTCGAAGCTTATGAACACACAGGTGTGTCCCGTGCAGCTCGCTGTCACCGCAGAACCAACCCTCTCCACGTTATGACACCACAAGGACGGAAGACGTATTAGAGAGGTCCACCTCCCCAGAATGCATGACACAATACATGACTGATATCTGGTACCATCATTTACTGCTGGGTGGACAGGGACTGTTGGATTATAGAATTCACCCAATGAAATTCTCCTCCGCCGGGATTCGAACCACAGACCTCCCGCTTGTGAGGCGGGTGTGCTACCACTACACCACAGAGTCCAACAAACAGTAATTAAAGTGAATGAAATAAAACAGAATGTATATTACTGTCACAGTTTACTGGTGTAATATGACCACTGAAATCAGGCAGAGCATGTTGTTGCTGAGTCGTGCACGTGACTCACCTTCTTGTACGCTCGCCTGCAGTATTCTGACAGTCGCTTCTTCTCAATCACTGCCTGTTCGTCTCGAGACAACTGATGAAATGCACGCTCCTTGCCTCCCGCCACAAATGCCGGGAAACTATGAACACATACATACACACATACATATACACAAACACACACATAAACATAAACACACAGATATATATACACACATACACACATATACACAAACATATACACAGACATATACACAAACACACACACATACACACACACATACACAGACAAATAAACACACATACACAAACACACACATATACACAAACACACTCGCACATAAACATAAACACACATATATATACACACACAAGCAAACAGACATATACACACATATATATACACACACATAAACACACATACACAGACACATACACACACAAGCACACATACATATACACACACATACAGAGACAAATAAACACACATTAACACACACAAACACACATACACACACACATATACAAATTGATGAGTTGTGGAGGTATGTGATTGGCTTGAAATACGAGTGTCATTGTGACAGTGCTTGAAAGATGTGTGTAGTTCGTGTGTTAGAAGTCAAGCTGGCCTACTAGAAATACATCAACATTAGCAAACACACGCATCAAATGAGCGTGTATGCAATAAACAACGTGATATTATTAGCAACAAGATTAGAGAGACAGAAAGTGAGAGTACATTGTAATACTAATATCGTGAATTACCGCTCCATTTCTAGTTGTTGTCTGATATGTTAATATCATATTATTAGCAACATAATTACAGTGAGAGTACATTGTAATATTAATATCGTGAATTACCGCTCCATTTCTAGTTGTTGTCTGATATGTTAATATCATATTATTAGCAACATAATTACAGTGAGAGTACATTGTAATACAAATATCGTGAATTACCGCTCCATTTCTAGTTGTTGTCTGATATGTTAATATCATATTATTAGCAACATAATTACAGTGAGAGTACATTGTAATACTAATATCGTGAATTACCGCTCCATTTCCAGTTGTTGTCTGATATGTTAATATCATATTATTAGCAACATAATTACAGTGAGAGTACATTGTAATATTAATATCGTGAATTACCGTTCCATTTCTAGTTGTTGTCTGATATGTTAATATCATATTATTAGCAACATAATTACAGTGAGAGTACATTGTAATATTAATATCGTGAATTACCGTTCCATTTCTAGTTGTTGTCTGATATGTTAATATCATATTATTAGCAACATAATTACAGTGAGAGTACATTGTAATACTAATATCGTGAATTACCGCTCCATTTCTAGTTGTTGTCTGATATGCTGCAGTTCATTGCGTTTGGCCGGCATAACTTCGCCTCGCCACATCCAATCCATATGACGTCTGCACCGGGCAGTGGGTCGGTTGAAGTCGCACGAGGCACAAGTCACCTCGTCCACCACTGCTGAGGGCTGCAGTCTGTTGGTGAGAATTATGTTGGGGTACATGGCTCCTGTACACACACACACAAACACACACACACACACACACCAGATCAAAAGTGCGTGAGAAATAGACGAGTTGAAAATGAAAAAACAACTCAATAGAAACAGTGAACAAAACCACAACAACAAACTGATACATCAGAAGAAAAAACATGGATAAATATATAATAACGATATATAACATATTACAAATTAAAAAATATATCAAACTATAGTAATATTAAAAATTACAAGGATATTTCATATCTGAGTTGTTTCAGAGACAAGCAGAAATCATCACAGAGAGAGAGAGGGAGAGAGAACGCACCAACATCCAGATGGTAGATGACAGGGTTCTCCAGACGGTTGGGATTATCTCTGAGGTTGGCCAGACGTTCAACCACGTCATTCAGCACCTGGTCGTAGTTGGTCACCTAATAGAAGCAACATAGATGTCAATTGTGAATCATCCACAATGATTGATATGGAAGAAACAGATATACTAATTTACTACAGTGATACTAATTTGTAGGACTGTGTAGTGTAGTGTTAGCACACCCGCCTCACAAGCGGGAGATCCGTGGTTCAAAACCCGGCGGAGCAGAATTTCATTGGGTGAATTCTATAATCCAACAGTCCCTGTCCACCCAGCAGTAAATGATGGTACCAGATATCAGTCATGTGTTGTGTCATGCATTCTGGGGAGGTGGCCCTCTCTAATACGTCTTACGTTCTTGTGGCGTCATAGCGTGGAGAGGGGCGGTTCTGTGTGTGTGTGTGTGTGTGTGTGTGTGTCCTGGTGAATTGTGAAGTAGTTGTAATAAAAGCCTATTCTCAATCACACACAAGAAGAAAAATGAATGGTAAATAATCCAGCGAACACGCAGATACAACACCAATAAGACATCCGTACCATTTACAATTTGAATTATCCCAACTGAATTTAACACTGTCCCAAATGGAATTGAATTTCCCATTTGAAATAAAAAAATGTACTGATAATGATTAAGTTTGATATTAAATGTAAAATCAATAACATACATTGTGGTTGGGACAATTTTGATTTCAGTTGGGATAAATCAAATGGTAGAATTATAGTTCCTAGTATAACTGAACATACACAATCTCAAAAAACCGACACAAACGAAAGCGAAACTTCTGATTAGAAACTTCATGAAGAATGACAAACTTGATCCAGTGGAACTTTTTCCTCGACTTCAATGGCGAATTTGAGAGTGGCATCGGCACTCTCAATCAGCTCTTGAAAGGCGCTGGGTACCTGTAATATAATGTAATATAAACACACACACATTACATCAGCAAATACAAAAGCCAAACTCCAAACTACCCCAGCAGTGAGCGATATAAAATAAAACACCCAATATAGCTGAACCTAACCTAACCTAACCTAACCTAACCTAACCTAACCTAACCTAACCTAACCTAACCTAACCTAACCTAACCTAACCTAACCTAACCTAACCTAACCTAACCTAACCTAACCTAACCTAACCTAACCTAACCTAACCTAACCTAACCTAACCTAACCTAACCTAACCTACCTTTGTAAGTTCAATGCAGAGAATAAAAGGGACAATTATTGTTATACATACAATTACACAAAAACATTGCTAGTTATAGCATTAAACTGAGTACTAAACATGAGACACTGGTGAACAATACGGAAAATAACAACAATACACAATCAGGATAACAAATGAGTGAATAAAAGCAAAAAAACAACGGAAACACTCCTTGCGCTATCCCAGCGCCACCTAGTGACAGAATGTGGAATTACAGTCAGTACGGCACCGCTACATCAAATTCACGAAGAAAAACACAATTTATCATTGATATTGATGATATTATCGGCTGCTGACTTGACTGAATCACGGAAGATCTTCAAGAATAAGTTCACGTGACGAACTTTTACTGCACATGCTCATTTACACACACACACACACACACACACACATGATCGCATACGATCAGTTACGTGAGTACGACAGTTACATGATTCTCAACGTGAGCCATTAAAATTTTCTGATAGATTAAAGGACCAAGTCTAAAAATGGGGGATCACCGGGATTTTCCCACGAGCCACAAAACAATTGTGGAAAAAAAATAATTTTTATTATTATTACTATTGTCGATGTTGTGCAATTCAATTATGTGTTCCGGTGGTGGTGTTGTTTTGGTGGTCGGTGTAAATATTTACCGGCCTAGATAAACTAATACTGTGGATAAATGGCGTCACTATTACTCATGTGTGTATGAGGGCCACGAGGACTTCTAGCAGAGTCACTGACTGTTTCTGGAGGTCACAAGGACTCAAATTGTGACCACGGCAAGAAAAATGTTGGGAACCACTGACATAGGTATATTTCACGTCTTTCTATGAAAGACGTCAAATATATGAGGCACGTGAAAACTGAAAGTCACGCAAGATTGTGTGTTTGCAGCGTGACATACACCAAATAACACACATACACTGCCTAAACAAGCAGACATGCAACCATACATACACACTCACATACAAGACACTCATATATCAACTCAGTGGAGAAAGGGAAATCTGCCATTTGCTTTTTTCTCTCTCTTGTATTACATGTCTGTGATGTATTGCATATATATGGCCAAAAGTTCATATATACACGTACAAGTATACACGTATATACACGTTCATATATTCATATACAACGTCAGTGAATTCCGGCAAATTGAACTGCACAAATATGTTGCAAATGCATATTTTACAAGCCTGCACACTCATGCACAAACACACAGTGGAAAACCCTCACTACAACAGCATATATTACGTACAGACAGTGCATGAATATCAATCGGTGTGTGTGTGTGTGTGTAGGCGTGTGTGTGTGTGTAGGCGTGTGTTTGTGTGTGTGTCAGTGTGGTTGTGTCAGTGTGGTTGTGTGTCAGTGTGGTTGTGTGTCAGTGTTTGTGTGTTTGTCAGTGTGGTTGTGTGTCAGCGTGATCGAAGACAGATAAGACAGCAATGATACCACTGGATGACATCAACAACAACA
Organism: Sacculina carcini; assembly: GCA_916048095.2. Lineage (NCBI taxonomy): Eukaryota > Metazoa > Arthropoda > Thecostraca > Sacculinidae > Sacculina > Sacculina carcini. The sequence continues at coordinate 8,974,922 of OU696580.1, read as the reverse complement.
ACAACAATAACAACAATGTGGGTCACATGGAAGCACAACAACAACAACAACAACAACAACAAGCACGAGCAGAACAGACAGCGTCTGGCTTGAGTCAGTCACAAGTTCTGGCATCGTGGTGGAATCGAGTCACTCAGACACTGCATCGTCGTGACGAAAGACCAAGCAAGCTGGTAGCGTTGGTGACAGCAGGTGTGGTGCTACTGATAATCACGGTGATTGTGGTGTTGGCGGTGATAATGCACGTGCAAGCTGCAACACCACCCCTGTCCCCCACTGTACACCAGCCACTGACAGGCAATAACACCCACCCGACACCCACATCACACGACCCGACACAATGTGACTCCATGCAGTGTCGGCTGCAAGCTCGACTGATGCAACGCAAAATGAACCACTTGGCGCCACATCCGTGCACTGATTTCTACAGTTTGGCGTGTGGACATTTTGCCGGCGACATGCAGCTGAGCAAAGCAGAAAGCACGTTTGATTACATACTCGACAAATCTGTGCAGCGAATGCAGGCCATGCTGAAGTCGGGAACAATTGCCTCCAATCACTCGTCGTTCCACAAGACCATCACCTTCTTCAACAGCTGCATGCATTCCCGCCAGTCTGCAGACCAGGAGGTCAACACTCTGCTGGATACCATTGATTCTCTGGGCGGACTGCACCTGTTTGGCACGTGGAACCAGAGCTCGTGGGACTTTCAGGCCGTCTTGCACGAGCTAATAACGACACATCGAGTGGCAGCGTTCATTTCCCTGCACGCGAGAGGTGAACCCCTACCCGCTTCCGTGATGATAGCTCGAGACACGATGACGGTGCTGCTCAACGAAGACAAGTCCATAAACTACCGCAAATTGACCAATCTGGTGATACGTGTGTTTTCACAACTCTACCAGTACCGCTCCGACAACCAAAGCGGCGGCAAATTGAAAGCCAAACACACACTGACAAAGTTGATATCGCTGGCGGAGCATGTGACAAGTGTTCAGTCGCAGCTGGACGACACACAACACTGCAGCGGCTTGATCATGAACGTCTACGACTACAACTACACCACAAGTCTGCAACAACTGCAGGAGAGTAGCAACAACACGATCCAGTGGAACAAGCTGATCCGACAAGCGTTCAACATGAAACAGTCCAAGAAACAGCTTGGTGCCAAATCGCCCGAGCTCAAATGCATCAGTCACATCACCAACATCATTGACTCCCAGGAGCCGCTCAAACTACACAATTACATGATGTGGAAACTGGTGTATCGCTACATATTCACTCTGGGAGAAAAGTTCACCTCGGTTCTCGAGGATTCTGTTGAATTCGAATTGTACACTGATCTAAGTATGTGCACTTCCTGGACATACAGACTGCTCAGCGTCACCAAGACTATGTTTATCAACATGTTCATCAACGAGACCAGCGTGGATCTGACGCGCCACATGTTCAACACTGGCGTGGACATGATCTCCGAGTTTGTGACATCTAACAGCAGTGCAGTGCGGTCCTCCCTGCAACTCGATCTGGACACTCACTGGCAATGGTGGCTGCTCAACACCAGCCACGTGGACTTGGTGTATGACCGGCTCGAGCTGCTCAGCAACAACTTCCTCGAAAATGTCATGCTCGTGACTGAATTCACCAGGCATCACCGTCTGCCGTCCCTCTACACGGCCGATCAAATGTGGGGACAACCGATCCCTCTGCGACCTCAATTACTAGCCACACGTCCGTATAACAAGGCCACACGCCGCGTTGTTCTGCCATACGCCCTACTGATGGCTCCCTGGTTCTCGAGCGCAGATGTGGCTGCCATTAACGCAGGATACGTCGGTAGTCTGCTGTGTCAGGGACTCCTCGACGCTCTGAACCAACGAGGACTACATTTGGACCCTGCAAAACTCGGCTTTCTCCCGTCTCCTCGCGATCACATCATGCATGCTGAACTATCGTCCCTGTTTGATCTGCTGTACGATAGAAAATGGTTGGCCCGGGTCTCCATGTTGTCACTGAAACTGGCTCATGAACTGATGCAGCGTATCAGCACCACCAGTCAATACGTCACACTGACAGACACGAAAAGTGGCCACTTCTCGTCCGCCAACTGGCTCTTCTTACTGTCATATGTACAAGGCAGGTGTCAGCTACAACCTCAACCATCGTTCAACCACGACCACAACCGTAACCTGCGTTCACAGGTCAATAACCTGGTGACACGCACAGGCTGGCTCAATGACACAGTTTGTCAAGAGACAAATTGAGTCGTGACCACGCCCCGTCACGCATCAACTAATCTCTCTCTCATACACACACACACACACTGTTATAATAGACTGGCGTCAAAAACAGTCAGTACAAACATTAGCCTGTGCAGTCAAACATTGTCTTGTCGCCATTGCGATACAATAATCGTGATTACAATAAAACACAATTACATAATTACATATTTTACATCATTACAGGTTTTACAGAATAAAAAGAGTTTTCTATTACACTGACTTTTTGCTTTTAAATATGTATTACTTTTATTTTATCAATTGTTCCGCACGACGGGCGGGTTTAAATATGAAATGTTACCGTGTGGAATGAGTTCATATACAAAACTCAGGGGCTTAACTTCAAGATCCAGACTCACTAATGAAAATATGAATTAAATGGTGTATAATTAAATTACATTATAAAATAAATATGATTTAATCAGTCTTACAATTTGTTTTCTATATTATAATGGCGAGCTGCGAGAAAAGTATTGGTGGACCGCGTGTTTGAGACCCCTGGCGTAGATAATCTCAAACTTCTGATGAGACATTATGATTGAATCGGTTCATTTTGTGATCACAAACTAATGAGTTGGATCACCTCAGATTAGGCTGGGTTAGGTCAAGATGGGGTGGTTGGGTTGGGTTTGGTAGGTTTGGGTCAAGTTATATTGGGTTTAAATGATACCGAAATATATGATAGCGGTTAAAGTTGCGGTAGCGGTAAAAGTAGAATAGTACTTGTGCAAATGATGTTGGAGAATAATGTTAAGTTCTAAATATGTTTCGGAAACATTCTGATGAAAATGTTTCATTTATCATCATTATTCATTATTTCGTGTTTGAGTTCTGAATTTTTCCGTACGATGGGCGGGCATAAATATGATGCTATTTGAGGGAAATATTTTGTCCAAATATAAATCAATGTATTCATTTTTATACTTTTCTATTAGATAAGACTATTAATGGGGTTACATTTTTCTTTTTAATTTGTATCTCTTTTCTCTTTTAAATTGAATATAAATTTCATTTTATGAATTGTTCCGCACGACGGGCGGGTTTTAATGCTAGTAATTATATAAGTATGACCATATAATTACACGCAGAAACTAATCAGTAATAAAAGTGATATACTCGCTGGCATTAAATATAAAAATATAAAAACTCAGCTGACCTCAATTATATGAGATGAGTTGATTGAATGAACAAGTAACCACACATAGAGAGAGATAGATAGAGTTAAAGAGAGTTAGAGAGAGAGAGAGAATTAGAGAGAGTTAAAGAGAGAGAGAGATAGAGATATGACAAGCAGCTACACACAGAGAGAGTTAGAGAGTTAAAGAGAGAGATAGAGATATGACAAGCTGCTACACACAGCCAGAGAGAGAATTAGAGAGAGAGAGAGAGATATGACAAGCAGCTACACACAGAGAGAGTTAGAGAGTTAAAGAGAGAGAGAGATAGAGATATGACAAGCTGCTACACACAGACAGAGATAGAGTTAGAGAGATAGAGAGAGATATATGACAAGCAGCTACACACAGAGAGAGTTAGAGAGTTAAAGAGAGAGATATATGACAAGCAGCTACACACAGAGAGAGATATATGACAAGCAGCTACACATACAGAGAGAGAATTAGAGAGAGAGAGAGAGAGATAGATATATGACAAGCTGCTACACACAGACAGAGATAGAGAGAGAGAGAGAGAGATAGAGATATGACAAGCTGCTACACACAGAGAGAGTTAGAGAGTTAAAGAGAGAGATATATGACAAGCAGCTACACACAGAGAGAGATATATGACAAGCTGCTACACACAGAGAGAGTTAGAGAGTTAAAGAGAGAGATATATGACGAGCTGACTGACCGTGCGAAAACGACATGGTATGTCAGCACGGAAAATGCCGGACTCGATGGCTTCAACATGACCGCCAACATAAGTCTCTGAGTCCAGTACGTGTCCATCATTGGTGATCTTATTGTGCACGCTTATCTGCTTGTTGGGAAATATCACGTTGGCCTCGAACGCCTCGACCATGAGCAGAGCCTCACACAAGGAACCAGAACCCTTCCTCAGAACCTGACATCAGCAAGACAGTGAACAGAACAGTGAACTGAACAGTGGACACAACAGTGAACACAACAGTGAACACAACAGTGAACAGAACAGTGAACACAACAGTGAACAGAACAGAGAACAGAACAGTGAACACAACAGTGAACACAACAGTGAACAGAACAGTGAACACAACAGTGAACACAACAGTGAACACAACAGTGAACACAACAGTGAACACAACAGTGAACACAACAGTGAACACAACAGTGAACAGAACAGTGAACACAACAGTGAACACAACAGTGAACACAACAGTGAACACAACAGTGAACACAACAGTGAACACAACAGTGAACACAACCAGAGGCTGTGGCTCACTGAACTGGCACAACTACATAAAAACACTAGATCACAGATCAAACACCACAAAACTATACAACACACTGAAAAGCATCACACTCTCAAACAGCAATATAACACGCACACACGCAGCCATCACGACCGACACATCATCTGTACCATCAAATAAACAACAAGCAAACACACTCATTAACCACTACTCACACATCAGCCACATCACTCCTACACAAAAAGACAGGACAATCATCAGACGTAAACACACATTCAGCACAGATCCACTATACACACCATTCACACATGCGCAGACACGACACATCATACACAACATCAAACAATCATCAGCCTGTGGTCCAGATGGAATAAGTAACATCCATCTAAAACATCTTGGTCCACAAGGCATACAGACACTCACCAACATATCCAACTACAGCTTCTCACACAACACAATACCTCACATCTGGAAAACGGGCATCATCATCACACTACACAAACAAGGCACAGACCCCACGCTTCCTTCTTCACATCGTCCAATCACACTGCTCTGCACACCATCAAAAATCACAGAACGCCTCATACTCAAACTCATCACACCACAAATCCCACTATCACAATCACAGCACGGCTTCAGATCACTGCACTCCACAACCACACTGCTCACAAAACTCACACAGACCATGATGGGTAACATAAACACAACAAAACCACCACACAGAACACTACTCATAACACTAGACATCAGCAAAGCATTCGACAGAGTCCCACGACACAATCTCACAAACAAAATACTAGACACCACACTTCACAATAACACTAAGAGATGGTTGGCCAACTACCTCGCTGGCAGATGCGCCCATGTGAGGTACAATGGACAATCATCTCACACACGCAACATAACAAACGGAGTCCCTCAGGGCTCCGTTTTAGCACCAACACTATTCAACCTATACCTACATGACATGCCAGCACCCAACACTCCATCCATACAGATATCATCATATGCAGACGACATCACAATCACAAGCACACACAGACACGCCGACACAGCAGTGCACACACTACAACCTTACATCAACACACTACAACAATGGTTCAGCACAAACCAACTGAACATTGCACCTGCCAAATCCACAGCCACACTCATCACCAACTGGACATCCGAACACAACTACACACCACAAATCACCATCAACAACACGATCATCCCACACACGCACACACCAAAAATACTAGGCGTCACATACGACACACAACTCTCATTCAAACAGCACATCACCAACATTAAAACCAAGGTCACTCCACGCCTCAACACACTGAAAGCACTCTCTCACACAACTTTCGGACACAACAAAGACACCACAACCACCATATACAAACAATACATCCGACCCGTCATAGAATATGCTAGCCCATGCGGGGCTAGCATATTCTATCTCGCAACACGCCACACAAACACACTTCAAACACTTCAAAACACCGCACTCAGAACAATAACAGGATGCACAGCTACCACACCAGCAGACCACCTTCATCACGAAACCAAAATACTCAAACTGACACACCACCTAGACATGAGAGGCACACAAACACTCGCAGCAGCAGTCACCAACACAGCACATCCACTACATCACCTCACAACACAAGACAACACACACAGAAACATAAAAACAACACCAAGCACACTTTACCACAGACAAATTTTCACATCACTTCCACCAGCTCCCCCACGCACATCAATCAAGAAACACATACACACAGAGATCGCACGGAAAGCCATACACTCACTACAACACAATACACTCCTACAAAGACACCCACCTGACATACACAAATCAGAAAACACACTCACACGCGAAAACAAGGTGCATCTGGCCAGGTTGAGATGCGGTCATCATCCTGCCCTTCTGTCATATCAGAAAAGGTTGAATGACTCAATCGATGACACCTGTCCAGATTGCAATTCAGCACCACACACCATCACACACATCATGCAACACTGCACAGCACACACACAACTCAGACGCCAACACAAAATTTCATCTATCAGTGACCTGTGGAACAACCCGGTCGGTGCCGTGTCTTTCCTCAGGAGCTCGAGGTTGCTCGGCCAGACAACCTGAGGAACAACAACAACAACAACAACCAGAGGCCGCCAGAACCACACCAGAGGCTGTGTGGTAAAACGCTCACACACACACACGCACACATACTCAAGCACAAAACACACTGACACACGCACACACTCAAGCACAAAACACACTGACACACGCACACATACTCAAGCACAAAACACACTGACACATGCACACATACTCAAGCACAAAACACACTGACACACGCACACACACATACTCAAGCACAAAACACACTGACACACGCACACACACATACTCAAGCACAAAACACACTGACACACGCACACACTCAAGCACAAAACACACTGACACACGCACACACACTCAAGCACAAAACACACTGACACACACACGCACACACTCAAGCACAAAACACACTGACACATGCACACATACTCAAGCACAAAACACACTGACACACGCACACACACATACTCAAGCACAAAACACACTGACACACGCACACACACATACTCAAGCACAAAACACACTGACACACGCACACACTCAAGCACAAAACACACTGACACACGCACACATACTCAAGCACAAAACACACTGACACACACACGCACACACTCAAGCACAAAACACACTGACACACGCACACACACTCAAGCACAAAACACACTGACACACACACGCACACACTCAAGCACAAAACACACTGACACATGCACACATACTCAAGCACAAAACACACTGACACACGCACACACACATACTCAAGCACAAAACACACTGACACACGCACACATACTCAAGCACAAAACACACTGACACACGCACACACTCAAGCACAAAACACACTGACACATGCACACATACTCAAGCACAAAACACACTGACACACACACACACTGACACACACACGCACACACTCTCTCTCACACACACAGTAAACTGAAAAAGACCAGGTGTGTGTTAGCAATGTGAAATTGTTAACAGCTTCACTAGTAGCTGTGGAACGGCTTGAATGCATAAATAGTTTGAATGCAGTTAGTATATATTGGGAAATTCAAAGAAAGTTTGGATAAAGCTCTGTATATTGACAAGGAGACAAGACAGCTCGAACTTAACTCATTTCCTGTAGCTACAAATATATGTCGTTACCAGAAAACACATGCATACAGACATACAGACACACATACAGTTTTCTCGAGTTATATACAATCCAGTGGAAAAAAAGGGCGAAGTTTCGCAGTAATTTGAAAACGTATATTCATCCGTATATAGATGCGTGGAAAAATAGATTGAATGTATTAAGGGAAGAAGTGGTGGATAGTGAAAGAATTCAGAATTAAGACAAAGATTTAAGACGAAACTGGACCGAATTATGGATACCGAGACGAGACAGTCCGAGCCTAAAAACTCTTCTCTCGTGTATCAACAAATCGGTGAACACACACACACACACAAACACACACACACAAAAAACAGATGAAAGGAAGAGGACACAAGTATAAATTAAGGAAACCCCGTTGCAAAAAGGATATAAAGAAGTAGAGTTTCCCATACAGAGCTATAGATAGTTGGAATGAACCAGCCAAGGAAATTGTCGAAAGTGAAAAAATATCAGAGTTTAAAAGTAGAATTGATAGGTTGAGAGACAGGTCAGCTCGAGCTTAAGCTCAAATCCTGTAGAACAACTCGGTGAGTACACATACACACACACACACACACACACACACACACACACACACACACACACACACACACACACACACACACACACACACACACAAGCCTACCTCATCAGGACACATGGGCAGAATGGTGCACAGTGCGAATATGAACGGGTGAACGTATTTCATGTAGAGATAATACGTAGCAACGGCGTCCGACACTGAATAATTGGACAAAACCTGTTCTCAAACACAAACATACACACACATACATATACAGACACAAACACAGACACATATACATACATACACAGACACATATACACACAAACACAAACACACATACACACATATACACAGACACTCACAGACATACACAGACACAGACACACACACACACACACACACACACACACACATATACACAGACGTTTGTGACAACACACTGAATGTGCAACTGCAAATGAAGATATAATTAAGAAAATAGTGAAAATATTGCAACAATGCAAACACATTCAAAATACTCGCATACACAAACACACACACATACACACATAACAAACACACAGATACACACACAATCATAACAAACAAACAGACAGACAGACAAAAACATACACACTAACACACACACATAACAGAGATAGACACATAACAAATACACACACCGACACACAACAAACAGATACAGACACACACACACACACACACACACACACACACACACACAACAGACACACACATACAGACACATAACAAGCACACACACACAACAGACACACATAACAAGCAAACAAACATACAGACACATAACACACAGACAGACAAAAAACATACACTAACACACACACACATATATATAGACACATAACAAACACACAGAGACAAACACACAACAAACAGATAAACAGATACAAATACACAAACATACAGACACACACAGACAGATGCATAACACACAGATAGATAAATAACAAACAAACACACATAACACAGATAGATACATAACACACACACACACACACAGACACAGACATACCAAATACACACACACACACACACACATACACACACACAAGAGACACAGAGACACACACACACACACACACACACACACACAAGAGACACAGAGACACATACACACAAACAAACACATACCAAATACACAAACATACAGACACACACAAACAGATACATAACACATAGATAGACACACAACAAACAAACACACAGACAGACGGACAAGATGGCAGGGAGACCTGAGGTTGATCGGCAGCCATGCGACACATATCCTCGGGATTCAGTTCAACAGGATCATAACGCAGTTTGGCTTTTGCCACGGCCTTCAAGTTCTGCGAGCCAACAGGAAGATAGGAATCGCGCCGAACCCAACTGTCATAACAACAACAACAACATCAACATCATGTTGATGTACCAATAAATGTAAGAAGTCAAATTTCAAACATTTCAAATTAATTGTTGTTTATGTCAATTTGTTTTGGACAGTGAAAAATGCACCGATTAGAAGAGTAATGAGAAAATTTGACATCATGCAGCTTGTTTTATTGCACAAATGCACGAGCATTGCTATGTTGACAATGCAATATTGCAGAAGTGCAACTCACCACAGACAGTCCATGTGGATACAAGGACGTGCCAGATATGTATCATCTGAACTTTTTGAGAAGCCAATTTCCTTCAACATGCTCATGCCGTGGTGGGCAGCGCGAGTCTCCACAAATGGCCAGTCAAAAAAGTCTCCGTTATAAGTGACAATTATGTGCGGCTTCACCTGACACACACACACACACACACACACACACATACACACAGACACAGTGATAACACACATACACACACAGACACAGTAATAACACACAGACACACACACGCAGTAATAACACACACAGACACACACACACACAGTGATAACACACATACACATACAGTGATACCACACGCATACACACACACACACAGCGATAACACAGATACACACACAGACAGACAGACTGACTGAAAATCAATCATAATTTATCTTGAATGAGAGCGAAATTGAGATATGCCGAGATGAAAGATCGGTGTTGTTAGAGAAGATCTCACATCCTGGATGTGGTCGAAGAATCTCTGAATCGTCGCTTCCTCGTTCGGCTCGTTGAACACGATGAAAGGACCCTGAAACTCCGGCTTGGGAGTGTACTCGAAGTCTTCAATATCCTGACTGATAACTTCACGATTCGTTATCAAATATCCCTGTGCACATATCACAAACAATGCGTCCAAACATAAAACACGTGTTTTAAGTTCAGTTTAACAATGAAACGCTGCCATAATTAAGTGTATGTCTGTTTTCACTACGATATACACTTGGTTGAACCATTGACAAATAACGTCTGAAACAAAGAAAACGAGAGATAGAACGGGCGAAAGTGAAAAATCAGATGAAACATGAAAATTCATCAAACGCAAGCAATTGACCGATTTAAAATAGAAAAACAATGTTTGCAAGATATCTGGCGCCATTGAGATTCAGTGAGAACAAAGACAATAGCCACAAAGACAACAGACACAAATACAATAGACACAAATACAATTGACAGAAAGACAATAGACACAAAGACAATAGACACAAAGACAATAGACACAAATACAATAGACACAAATACAATTGACACAAATACAATAGACACAAAGACAAATAGACACAAATACAATTGACAGAAAGACAATAGACACAAAGACAATAGACACAAAGACAATAGACACAAAGACAAATAGACACAAAGACAAATAGACACAAAGACAAATAGACACAAATACAAATAGACACAAATACAATAGACACAAAGACAAATAGACACAAATACAAATAGACACAAATACAAATAGACACAAAGACAAATAGACACAAAGACAGACAGAGAGGTTGGCTTGACACAAATACACTGCCGCAGTAAAGATTAAAGCTTGAAGGCCTCAAGTGACAGCTGCTACACGGGAATAAGTCGAAGCTTATGAACACATACAGGTGTGTCCCGTGCAGCTCGCTGCCACCGCAGAACCGACCCTCTCCACGCTATGACACCACAAGGACGTAAGACGCATTAGAGAGGGCCACCTCCCCAGAATGCATGACACAACACATGACTGATATCTGGTACCATCATTTACTGCTGGGTGGACAGGGACTGTGGATTATAGAATTCACACAATGAAATTCTGCACCGCCGGGTTTTAAAACACGGACCTCCCGCTTGTGAGGCGGATATGTTACCACTACACCACGGAGCCAACAATCTAACCACCTGCGTATCGATCATGTAGGAGATCATCATGATTTGATCACTAGCAGCGTCGGGGAACTTCAGCGCCGGCTTGGTGGTCTCAATATCAAACGCCAACACGACACACTCGGGCCACTCGATCATATCAGCGCGTGCAGTAATGCAGGGTGCCTGTCCGCCGCCGCGACACAACACACTGTACCATTTGCCAATGAACACGCGAGTGTCAATACCAACACGCACGTGATACGGTACGTCATACTCCCTGACAAACACACACACATAGACACATACACACACACACATACACACTTACACATACAACACATACACATACATAAATACACACCACATACACAACACACATACACTTACACATACACACTTAAACACACAACACACACACATATATATACACACACATACAAACACAAACATACACACACACACACACACACACACACAAATACACACACACACATAAACACATAACACACACACACATATACACACACAACACACACAAATAAACACACACACAAACACATAACACATAACACACACAACACACAAATAAACACACACACACACACACAAACACATAACACACACACACACACACACACGAGGACCGAGTGATGGGAACAGTTGTAGACATGCGCGTGTTCAGGCGAGCGAAACACGTGTCATCAAGAAATGAATGATGAACTCATCTCGACGTGGAGCCAGAACTGGCGGAGGAAATTAATGATGCAAGTGCTGCACGTGAGTGAGATCATCCTGTGTGTTGTGATATTATACCTGATCAGCCTGTCTGACTGCATAGTGAAACAACAAATAACTGGACCGATCATAATGCTGGTTGTCATGGAAACTGATCATAATACTGGTTGTCATGGAAACTGATCATAATACTGGTTGTCATGGAAACTGATCATAATACTGGTTGTCATGGAAACTGATCAAAATACTGGTTGTCATGGAAACTCATCATAATACTGGTTGTCATGGAAACTGATCATAATGCTGGTTGTCATGGAAACTGATCATAATGCTGGTTGTCATGGAAACTGATCATAATGCTGGTTGTCATGGAAACTGATCATAATGTTGGTTGTCATGGAAACTGATCATAATGTTGGTTGTCATGGAAACTGATCATAATTCTGGTTGTTATGGAAACTGGCAGACTTATCACCTGATGTCTTTGATGCTCTCCAAATGTTTCTGACTGTCTGAAACGGGACCGGTCTGTTCGCCTGCGATGTGAGACGTCAGCAGTTCCGAGTAAACCGTCTTCACAAACACACAAACACACACACACATTCATATCACTGCTGTATGCACAGATGAATGACCAGAAAGCAGACATTGTGATTGCGTGCGACTGGTGGAAAAACATGAAGAGAGCACGTTGTTGATAAATCGATTAATGAGCCAGAAAAAACGTTCGTGTCAGTTAAATAGAAACACACACATATATCTGGCAGCACCTGAGATTGCTGGCGCTCTTTATTGCGCTTCACCAGTGATGCCAGATCCTTGCGAACTTTCACCAAGTCACTGACAGTCAAAAACGACAATTTCAGGAATTTCCGCTTCAGTCCGGACAGATGATTGGGCTGAAAGAGAACACCAATTGTCAACACAACATTTCACCAGCTAAACAACAAGCAGTGCCACCATATTCGCCGCCGAATTTCACTTGCAAACGCACTCAACAATTATCACACCAATTACTCAATCATTCATCTCATATTAATTTACTTCAATAAATTTGATTGAATATTTCAATTTACTCTACTTGTATTACATATTACCATTACTAATTACTAATTTACTTTACTCAATTTACTAAGGCATAATAGCAGCTGGGAGGAAACAGTGTGCTGATAAAACACGTCAAACAGTTCAACACGAGATATTCTATATCGCAGTGCATGTATGAGCTGGCTTGTAGCTGAATGTGGCGCATAAAACACTGGCAATGAACACAGGTGGAAGCCAGACAGACAGACAGTGAAACCAACCAGATCAAGATCCTCCTTGATAACAGTCTCAACACCACACAAGACCCCGGCGTATTTCTTGGTGAGAAAGGCCGATATCTCTTGAATGGTGCCATCTTCAGGCACAATGAACAAGTAGGGTTTGAATGAATGAGACACTTTGAAGCGAGCGCCGTCTTCCTGAACGAACAAATAATCCACGGCCGCGACCAGTCTCTTGTCTTCGTCCAGAACCTCGGTCTAATCACGACACAAACACACACACACACACACAAACACACACACACACACACAGATGTACAAAACCTCGGTCTAATCACGCCACAAACACAAACACACACACACACACACACACACAAATGTACAGAACCTCGGTGTAATCACGCCACACATGTATAAACGTACATTGTACAAATACAATGTACATGTACATTAAAAACGTCAGTCCACCAGAAACACACATACACATACAAAAAACATACATTATGAATTGATAAATTTGTACATTTGGTCGTTGCTTTATTTTGTGCTCCTCGGTCATAACTTTTTACTGCTTCAATGCATGTCGGATCTAGAGGAATAAAATATCGATATGTGAGCAAAAATAATACAATCCAGGTGTTGCGGAAAAACGTCACTCACAGAGTGAAAATTGAGAAGCCAGCCGATTCTCTCTTTGCCATCTTTCACTCGGTTGAAGCCGTATTTCGAATCAATTTCGTCGTTTTCCAACGAAGTTTGCAGTCTCTTCTCGGAAGCATCTTCTTTCCTGAAACAGGCATTTATCAAAGACATTCTGTATACTTCAGAACGGTTCAGATAAAATAGACGGTTGAAAAATCACATTTTCTAATACTACACGTACATTCACACAACAGCTTTGTTTAAAGTATAATGTAAAGCTTTGCGATACATAGATTCATAACGAAGAAAACCGCAGCACAATGAACCATCTCAGTGCTGATATAATCAATGAATTCTGATTGCAGACAAAAAACAAATATGATCTTTCATAAAAAAAACTAATTTAAACCCAGCAAAAATCGAATAAAAAACAAAGCCAAGACCATCGACAGTACTTACACTTTTGACTCATCCTTATTGGATATGAACCTGCCATAATTTTTCATGGCTCCAACCTGAAATTCAAAAAAGCATGAGGAGCGAGAAACCAGACACAAAACAGTTTTCACCAATAAATAACACCTTACAATGGCATGTGCCAGATGCATCCAAATTTGGCGCCAGGGTTGCCAGATGTATCAAGCTTTTGATAGAAAAAAGACAAAAAGAACAAACTCGTAACACCGTCAAAGTAATTGTAACATATTTTCATTTTCCTATCTAGTATATTGGGTTATAGTCGAAGTCAGTAACAATTAATTGTAGATAAAATAACAATTAACAAGTAGCACTCAATCAAACAATTTACAGTAGTATTTATAAAACGCCAAAATGGAATAACTTCCATTCAGTTACATATGAAAGATACTCCTTTGCAAAATTTTATTTAACTGCCATTCTAAAAAACCACACATATGCTTGTTTTCAGATGCATATGTGGAAAAGACAAAAAAAACTAAATATATTTACAGACAGTGAGTCAGTGATGCTCCCGAAACCTCAAAATACCCCCACATTCACACGCACATACACCAACACACAGACATACACACCAATGGAGCTGGCTACTGAAGCTGGCCAGTGGTTTCCAACCCGTGATCGTTCATAACAGCACATTATGCACACAACATCCAAGGTCAGCAAAGGTCAAAGCAAAGCCAACACTGGCGCATATAAAATGCTGATCAAAAACTGCACTCGTGACACACAAGTACATTAGCCTCACGAATTTATATTCCTGGAACACAAAAACGTACAAATTCAACAGCGTATACGGCTAACATACCGTAAATGCTCTTTTTATCCGGCATTGCTGATTATTTTTCGACCCCCTGCGTATGGTGCCGGAATATAAGAACCTGCCGGATTATTAGAGCCTGTCGGATAATTTTTGGTCACTCCGCACGGTAGGATTGCGCAAAAACTGCAACACAAAAAATAGTGCACTGATAACAGGGACGAGGACACATATGAAGAAGATGATTTCAGCTTTGATTAATGAGTGCCGGTTTATAAGAGGATTGCTAAATAAACTGTTGCTGAACTATAACTGAATCGCGGTTGCAGTTTCAATAAGCCTTTCCAGGAAGTGCCGGATTATTAGAGCCTGCCGGATTATTTTTCATTCCATACCTGAGGGTGCCGGATTATTAGAGCCTGTCGGATAAATATAACATTTACGGTATATATGATAATTCGGGTCATAGCGCATGATCGTAACATAAATTACTCATTCATCCAATGGGTGAATGATTCAATTACACATTATTTTCAAGATACCGCTATAACACATATCCAAACAGTACATGAAGTTGGATTAATGCTATAATCAAACCAGAATTATACAAGCACAGTATTCGAATTGAAATGCCGCACACCAACAATCGTGAAACGCACAGTGCTGTGGCCGAACAGCGAATGGTCAGCATCGTTTTGCTTGACTAGAGATGCGACCTAAAAAAACCGGCGTTTTTTTATATAAAAAAAACAGCGTTTTTTTAAAAAAAAAAACGTTTTTTTGCCAAAAAAAACCGCGACCAAAAAAAACACGTTCTTTTTTGTTTTTTTTGAAGAGTCATGCAGAGAATTCAAATTATGGAAATTATATATTTGGGATGTTAAATGAATTTTTTTTCAACGCATGGGTTATTCATGCTATTAGTGACCCTATCAAATTGAATTATCATTAAATATGCACAATATAATTGTTATAATGTGTCTGAAAGCCTTAATATCATTGTTTGCACGGTACTGTGCGGCACTTCTATGTACAGTACAGTTTTGCATTCAATTATTGAGTTAATCATTGTGTAAGAAAGCAGGGTTTGAGAACCGTTTTTATGATAAAATCTGAAACTGTTTTAAAAAAAACACAGGTGGCATAATTTTTTATTATTTTTACACATTAACTTTTTCCTGCCAGAAATTAACTACGTTGATTATAATAAGTTTCATCATTTCATTCAGCAGATCAATTATTTGAAAATGTAAGAGTACAAACACTGCAAATATTTACACAAATACTACGAATATGCACACAAACTTAGTGTCCCTAATGAGACTACGAATAAAAGCGGGTCGCAGTGGCAACGGACCAAAAAAACAGACAATTTTTTCGTGTAGGAAAAAAACAACTGAGGAAATATATTTGATGTACAAAAAAGTATTTGAACACAAATAACTACATCAAAGAAACCATCATCCATAAAACCAGTTTTAAAAACAGGTTACTAATAAAAAACAGTTAATTTGGTTCAACTTTCCTTGATCGGCCGCCAATTTTTTTCGCAATCTCTACATCTAAGAAAACAATTTTTCAAAACAATATATTTTGAAAAAACCATGGTTTAAAAGAACAGTTTAAATCAAGTGGTTTAACCAGCCGCTCATACGTACCAGCAGGCTAATTGATATACAAATGTTATTTGAACGTACATCAATCAAATCTATCTTACATACGAGAGAGTCTATCTTGAGTCTATCTTGAGTCATACGAGAGAGACTATCTTGCTCGTAGATACTGTTTTAGAAAACAGAAAGAAATAGAAAACGTTAGTTTAAATATACGTTTGTCAAAAAAACACTTAACCAACCAATTAGCTTGTCTTGTTCTGCTGCCAACATTTTCTGGACCTGTACATTAATAATACGAATTTGAAACCAGTTTGAAAAACATCATTGCGTTTTTTCATAAAAAACACGGTTTCTTTAAAAAAAACATGATTATTCAAAGAATTTGTTTTGTTATGCTGACAAATTATTTCAAATATCCATATAATTAAAACATATCTTCAAAAACATGGGTTTTCTCAATGAAAAAAACCTAAACCACCGGACCCGGATGCACTTTCAAACATTCTCCTGAGGTATTTATTGATAAATATTCTTGTTTTTTATACTATTATCAAATTATCTTTGAAATAAGACACGTAAAGATGTACAAAACATCAATTGAACTCATTTCTATGTACTAAAATCTAAAATCCGATGACAATTGTGGCTAAGTCTAAAAAAACAAAAAAAAACAACAAAACCAAAAAAAACATTTTTTTTTGCAAAAAAAACGCAACCAAAAAAACGTTTTTTTTGCATCACTATGCTTGACCCTGGCGATTGATAACTGGCGCCATCTAGCGCTCACCCTGTGAACTATGAGGTGAACCCAACGTGCTCCTGCAAACGCTATCACCTCTATCCATAACATGTCAGGCAGAGAAATAATTTCAGAATATCTTTATTACACAAAAAATAATAAATTGGTAATAATAAGTGTGTATGTGTGGCGTCGTAAAGCCACATTTAAGACGACAAAAACACAATGAGAAAATTGTATTGCGGACGAGCGAACAATACATACACATACACAGCAACAGCTAACATACATTGTGTCGTGTTATATAAGCTTGGTCACGTGACCTGCTACACACACACACACAAACTCGTTCAACTGTACAAATTGTGTAGTGTTATTGGTTTTCGGCTCCGGTGTAACCAATAACACTACCAAACATAATATGGATGTGTATTAATGAACGCCGACATATAAACACGCGTTCGCCCCAGATGCCCAAACACAGCCACACACCGCCACACACTCCGTCCCCCATCCGACACAAAGAGCTCCTTATATAACATATTTTGATGTGTGTGTGTGTGTGTGTGTGTGTGTGTTGATGACGCAACTCGTGGAAATTGTGAATTGATTGCAGGGAACACACGATGAAGCAATATTGCGTGCAGTTCCTGTGATTGTATGAATCGTATGCATTTCCGCGTACAGTTGACTGTGATCAATAATGCAACGCGATGAAAATGAGATGACACACGCCACAATTGATACAAGACTGACTTCAGACAATTAAACACCGAACACTCACTAGCGATCCAAGACTCGCTTCCAGCTACACACAGACATACTAACACTCTTGACATACATACACACCAGACACGCATACAAACGAGCAAAACATGCACACACATAACAGCACACAATGACACAGGTTTTCAAACATACAAACGCTTAGTCACGAATATTCAACTCATATTTGTTGATTCTTAAAACCGTATCAGTATTTTTGTGGAAATTGTTCTTGAATACACTATACGTTTAACAGACTCGAACAAACTGAAAACTACTTGTAATATAATAATAACAATGATAGCTAATGACGAAAAAAACAGCCCAAGTATGTTTGGCTTAAGAAAGCCAAGCATGACAGCCCTGATGCCAGATGCATACAAATTTGGCGCAACACTATCAACACTGTATTTTTATTGTTCACACCAACACAAATGTGACGCACTTGCGACAATACCGGAGCAGGACTGCGACAATTGGCTGGAACATGAATATGCAAGCATATCCCCCTGGAATTCTGCTGAGCTTATTCCATTGTTTATCAAAAAAACATAACAGCACACGAATAATGTAAAAATATAAATATGTGACAAATTATAGTTTAATTCCTTTTATTTTTACTTTAAAATAGTTGAGGGTCTCATGTAATTGACCAGCTGTGTTAATTTTGAACACTAATGCATGATGGCTGTCATCCCCCCGAGCCTCGACACAAATCTACACCCCTGGCTTAATTAGTCAATCACTTACGTGGTTTGGCTTCACATATTTTCAATGATGGCTTTTAGTGTACTTTCATTTTCATGAGCTAGTTATATATTTTTGGGACTAAAAATCTTTCATTCCGAATAACTTACTAGGAATATATTATGTATCTTGAAAGTTTATCTGTGAGCATATATGTGACGCAACAGACATTCAGACAATCTCGAGACCAAATATACCAAAAACTAACATTTGCACGACTGAATTAGGTTAAAATTGTAACCGTACAGTGCAGTATTTCACAATGAAATACCTCATTGTATACACCTGCGTTTACCAATTCAATTTTAACTCAATGTTTTGTCAAGTTTAGTTTGTAATATTACCACCGTGAGTTCAGTGACAAATCCACCCGAATTTCAACAAATTGTTTTACTCGAACATGAAACTCACAAGGCTGAACGTCCATCGATAGACAGACATAGACATCGAAACTCTACAATTTACCTTATATTATAACCACGTGGACATCACACAACTACACTTGCACACACACACACACACATACAAACAAGAGAGCACACGTGTCACAGTGGACGATGGCAGAAGGTCGCACGTGCTTGTTTGTTTGTTGTTGCTGTGAGGTTAGTTTGTGTCCGGGTTCAAGCTGTACTAACTGCTTGAGTCTCATTTTATCTCTTTTTGGTTAGCTTCCAGTACTTGAGGCCACCTCACAGGGTAGTAATAGCGATCTTGCACTATTTCCATGCCACTGAATTTGCCCGTTATTATTGATAACAAATAATACAAATAATATCGAGCTGAGGGAGAACTTGCTGATCGGTTGCACGTGACGTGTGCGTGTATGTGTGTGTGTGTTGTTGAGCGCGTGCAACATCACAGCCCGAGCGTCATTCAGTGCAACACAAGCAACTCATTCATTAGCTCCCTCATCGCCAAGTACTGTAGGTTGTGACGTCATAATATCACGTCATATGTACTTGGTGCTGGTGAGTGCAGATTGTCCGAACGTCGGATCGGTCATGCGCTTCCAGTCCGTCTGTCCGACCACAAATCCGACCTCGCGTGCTTTCCTCTGCTCATTGCACTCCTCAATGTCGGCCCAGCGCACCTGCACATACATACACCCACATACATACACACAAACATACACATACACACACACACAGACACACACACATACAGACAGGTTATGTTCTTGCCTTGTATTTTGATGTACTAGACCAGTGGTTCTTAACCCTGTTTTTTCTCACTGATTCCCCACTTCTTAATGAGTCATCTCATCTTCATTTTCCACACAACACAGCACTGATAAATTCAATAAATTCAGTTGTTACATCAAAGTAAATGTCATTGGAGGTTATTAGAAACAAAAATAAACAAATTTTAATTGATAAAAACACACATAGTTGTCCTGTTCTGTCCGACCTTTAGCTTCCCACTTGACAACTCTTCCATTGCCCACCAGACAGGGGAATTTCCCACACACAGTTTGAGAACCACTGTACTAAACAAAACAGTACTTGATACAGCCTTATTGAGGCCAAACATCGTATAGCGATATATAGTGAGCTTTAGACATTGTGTAGATATAGATAAGATAGAGATTGCGGCGAGAATGGAGCCTGGTCAGGTGTATTTGCCAAGGTGCACCTGTTTTTTGCTGCTGCTGCGGTTTTTCTTGGAGAGTTCAGAGTTGAGGTAGTCCTGAATGGTCTGTGGAGTGCCAGTGACTACTGCATCATCATGGTGATGGTGATGGTGATGATGATCCAGACGTTTCCTGGCCGACGAAACTCCGTCCAACTTGTCTGTAACATACACACAAACACACGCAAACACAAACACACATTGAAGACGTCATTGAATAAAGTGCAGTAGGGTGATGTTGCGCTGAAACTAACAGGACACACACGCACACACACACTGGTGAATGTGGAGAACAGAGAAAGAGAGATGAAGAGAAAGAGACGAGAGAGAGCGAGAAAGAGATAGAGGGACCGAGAACGAAAGAGATAGAAACAGGCAGAGGAATAGAGAGAGATAGAGACAGAAAGCGAGAGAAAGAGATAGAAACAGACAGACAGAAAGATATAGAAAGAGAGACGGATAGAGATAGAGAGACGATCTCACCAAGTTTTTCTTCAGACGCGTCCAGCATCTCCCACTTGCTGAGAGCCGTGTGATCCTGCTGATTGATATTCAATGACAGTGCAGTCAAATTGACACAACACATCAAGACACGACACAACACAACATGTGACCAGCAGACACGTGGTATAACAACACACCAGTGATCGCAACAAACAACAACAACAACAAGTAATGTTGTGCCGACAACATCATGTCGGTGCTATCATACAACACGGGCAGTATGTTGTATCAACAATATGTTCACACAACATAACACACAACACGATGTCATGAACACAAACACACACACACACACACAATATGTGCAGTAAAGATGTGGTGTCAGGTTTCACATCAATGATAGCACATCACGCATCACAACAAATAAACCTGGCACACATCACACATGTGTCTGTGTTTTGTTCATATGTGTGTGTGTGTGTATGTGTGCGTTTTGTTCATATGTATGTGTGTGTATGTGTGCGTTTTGTTCATATGTATGTGTGTGTATGTGTGCGTTTTGTTCATATGTGTGTGTGTGTATGTGTGCGTTTTGTTCATATGTGTGTGTGTGTGTATGTGTGCGTTTTGTTCATATGTGTGTGTGTGTATGTGTGCGTTTTGTTCATATGTGTGTGTGTGTGTGTGTGCGTTTTGTTCATATGTGTGTGTGTGTGTGTGTGTGCGTATTTGTTCATATGTGTGTGTGTGTGTATTGTTCATGTGTGTGTATATGTGTGTTTGTGTATGTGTGTGTATCTATGTGTGTGTATGTGTATATGTGTGTGTGTGTGTGTATATATGTGTATCTGTGTGTGAATGTATATATATATATATGTGTGTATATGTTTGTGAGTATATATATATATATATATGTGTGTGTGTATGTGTGTGAATTCTTGCCTACATGCATTATAAATAGTTGTCTGGCTATTTATTCACCAGTGTCGGCAAGTTTGACTGTATTATTTCACGTGTAACTGGATTCACAAGCCAGCGAATACACACACACACACACACATGTCTGATAACTAGCCAAATACACGACAAACACCCACACACACACACACACTGGCACTGACACACGCTATAACGAAGAAATCGCTGGACAAGCAGTGATCTTTTGAAGCACGTGATTATTTGAACATGCCGCCCGCTACTGGTAATAATTACGCGTCAACAGAAATATTGAGAACGTAGTATAAGAAACCAACGCCAGAAGTGAGATGAGTACTGGGAGAAAAGTACCAGATGAACAAGTAGGATTGATAGTAGAAATACTGATCGTTATTCTACGACAAGTTTATGAATAAATACAGATTTTACTAGAAGCAACAACTATGCGAGTATTTCACACATACAACTATTAAAATGTGTCGTTTTATCACGACACACAGACACATTCACATACATTATCAGCAAAATACATTATAGTAACTTGAGTGTTGAATGAATGAATGCATGGTGGATGGTGATTTTTTTAGACAACAATTCAACACAGATCAAACTCATCTCCAATAATATACCACTCGAACACACACACTGACATACACACACTGACACACACACTGACATACACACTGACAGACACATACACACACACTGGCACATATACTGATATACTGACACACACACACACTCACACATACACACACTGACAGACAAATACACACACATACACATACTGACAGACACATACACACACTGACAGACACTGATACGCTGATACACTCACAGTACTGTCGTTGGCAGCAGTGTCAGATGTTGCCAGATGTTTGGCATCATTATTATTGGCACTGGCAACACTGCTGGAATCCTCCATTTCAACCTGGCAACCGCAAACAACACACATCAACGTGCAGGAACAAACGTGCGTGTTTGTATGTGTTTGTATGTGTGTGTGTGCATCAAATTCAAATATGTATTGTCAAAAACACACACACATAAACACATTAGCTTGACAAACAAGATTGACAATGCCTGATAACGAGATAACTATCTCCTTGTTAGGTATGAACAATTTTGATCATACCTAACTAAGAGAGTTATGTTTGTTTGTCAGCGTGTGTCAGTGTGTCAGTGTATGTATCAGTGTGTGTCAGTGTGTGTGTGTGTTAGTGTGTGTCAGAGTAGCAGTATCAGTTTGTCAGTGTGTTAGTATATCTGTTTGTCAGTTTGTCAGTGTGTCAGTATCAGTGTGTGTCAGTTTGTCAGTGTATCAGTATTAATCGTGCCTCCTGGATACAAATTCCTGGCAGTGTATCAGTGTGTTAGTGTATCACTGAGTGTGTTAGTGGGTGTATCAGTATGTATCAGTGTGTATCACTGAGTGTGTTAGTGGGTGTATCAGTTTATCAGTGTATCAGTGTGTTAGTATATCAGTTTGTGTTAGTGTATCAGTATTAATCACTATCAGTATGTTAGTGTATCAGTATAAATTCCTGGCAGTGTATAAGTTTGTCATTGTGTCAGTGTTAATCGTGCCTCCTGGATACAAATTCCTGGCAGTGTGTCAGTATCAGTGTATCAGTATTAGTGTGTGTGTATTAGGATGTCAGTTTGTCAGTGTGTGTCATTGTGTCAGTATTAATCGTGCCTCCTGGATACAAATTCCTGGCAGTTTGTCAGTGTGTGTCATTGTGTCAGTATTAATCGTGCCTCCTGGATAGAGTCGCCGTGTAGCAGAGAGTGCAAGTTGAGCAGAGTGAGATGACTGGGAGTTTTCTGCCAGTTAGCCACCATTCTGCTCAAATCTCCCCTCTCATTGATACTACTAGTGTTGTTCTTGCACAAACGCTGCTGACACACAGACACATCCATGTCCATTTCGGCAACATACACCTGCAAACACACCACACACACACACACACATACAGACAGTGACACATAACTATATCAAGAAACATGTCAAAACATGTCAGAACATGTCCACACTGGCTCACAAACATGCAAGCACACCACACACACACACACACATACAGACAGTGACACATAACTATATCAGGAAACATGTCAGAACATGTTCTCCGTGGCTCACAAACATGATACACGCATGCAGACATGGTTCAGCAAGAGACGTGATGGACGACACCTTGAATCCTCGCTGGCTGGCGTAGTCGGTCATAGGCATGAAGTGAGCCAGTTGATCGTTGATGCAGTCGAGAATAATGAACGAAAACAGACCGTCATCTACTGTTTTTCTCAACGATCTCTCCAGAGCAGTGCGGTATGTTTTCTCCATACCGGCGTCATACTCGAATTTCATCACCTGAACACACACACATGCATGAACACTGAAATAGTGCGTTCAACTGACAAAGATCGGGGATAGGGAGTCCCGTTCACTTTCCCGAGTCATTTTACCCAGAATCAGCCAAGTATAATACTGCCATCATTCTTCTATCGAGAAATTTACCTTTATTGGCATACCCAAGTATAATTTATAGTATAAATTATACGTATAAATGTGTATAAATTTTATACACATGAACCGACTGACACACACACAAACAAACACTGACACAAACACTGACACAAACGCACACTGACACCAACACACACACACAAACATTGACACACACTGACACACAAACACACACATTGACACACACACACTGACGCACACAAACACACATACACTGACACACACACAAACGCACACTGACACATACACACACTGACACACACACACAAACACACACTGACACATACACACACTGACACATACAAACACACTGACACATACACTGACACACTGACACAAACACACACTGACACATACACACACTGACACACACGCACACACAAACACACACTGACACCTTTTGCTTGACCAGTTTGCCGTTGTCGGAGCGAACTTGCTTCTCCTCCTCAACGCAAAAATAGTCGTCCAGTGACAAAATGCGCGGGGCACTTCCTTTCTGGGCAATCTCCTGATTTTTCAACAATTTAGCCGTGTATGTCTTGCCTGCCAAACAAAAACACACAAATAAACACACATTGTGACTGGTGTAAACACACCAGTATCCTACTAATAACAGCTGTATGTCTGGATAAACACACACACACACACACACAATCAGACACACACACGTGCGGTGGTATATTTAATGTTTGTTCTATTTTGTACTGAAAAGCCTTTACAAGGAGTGCAATAAATGCCATTTACTTTTTACACACACACACACTCACACAATCAGACACCCACACACACACACACACACTCACACAATCAGACACCCACACACCAACACACACACACACTCAATCAGACACCAACACACCAACACACACACACACACAATCAGACACCCACACACCAACACACACACACACTCACACAATCAGACACCCACACACACACACACACACTCACACAATCAGACACCAACACACCAACACACACACTCACACAATCAGACACCCACACACCAACACACACACACACACAATCAGACACCAACACACCAACACACACACACACTCACACAATCAGACACCCACACACCAACACACACACACACACACTCACACAATCAGACACCCACACACCAACACACACACACACACAATCAGACACCAACACACCAACACACACACACACTCACTCACACAATCAGACACCCACACACCAACACACACACTCAGACACTCACACAATCAGACACCCACACACACACTCACACAATCAGACACCAACACACCAACACACACACACACTCACTCACACAATCAGACACCCACACACCAACACTCACACACACACAATCAGACACCCACACACCAACACACACACACACTCACACAATCAGACACCCACACACACACTCACACAATCAGACACCCACACACCAACACACACACACACTCACTCACACAATCAGACACCCACACACCAACACACACACACACTCAATCAGACACCAACACACCAACACACACACACACACAATCAGACACCCACACACCAACACACACACACACTCACACAATCAGACACCCACACACACACACACACACTCACACAATCAGACACCAACACACCAACACACACACACTCACAATCAGACACCAACACACCAACACACACACACACTCACACAATCAGACACCCACACACCAACACACACACACACACACTCACACAATCAGACACCCACACACCAACACACACACTCACACAATCAGACACCCACACACCAACACACACACACACACAATCAGACACCAACACACCAACACACACACACACTCACACAATCAGACACCCACACACCAACACACACACACACACACTCACACAATCAGACACCCACACACCAACACACACACTCACACAATCAGACACCCACACACACACTCAGACACTCACACAATCAGACACCAACACACCAACACACACACACACACACTCACACAATCAGACACCCACACACACACTCAGACACTCACACAATCAGACACCCACACACACACTCACACAATCAGACACCAACACACCAACACACACACTCACACAATCAGACACCCACACACCAACACTCACACACACACAATCAGACACCCACACACCAACACACACACACACTCACACAATCAGACACCCACACACACACTCACACAATCAGACACCCACACACCAACACACACACACACTCACTCACACAATCAGACACCCACACACCAACACACACACACACTCAATCAGACACCAACACACCAACACACACACACACACAATCAGACACCCACACACCAACACACACACACACTCACACAATCAGACACCCACACACACACACACACACTCACACAATCAGACACCAACACACCAACACACACACTCACACAATCAGACACCCACACACCAACACACACACTCACACAATCAGACACCCACACACCAACACACACACACACACAATCAGACACCCACACACCAACACACACACACACACACTCACACAATCAGACACCCACACACACACTCAGACACTCACACAATCAGACACCCACACACACACTCACACAATCAGACACCAACACACCAACACACACACACACTCACTCACACAATCAGACACCCACACACCAACACACACACACACTCACACAATCAGACACCCACACACACACACACACACTCACACAATCAGACACCCACACACCAACACACACACTCACACAATCAGACACCCACACACCAACACACACACTCACACAATCAGACACCCACACACCAACACACACACACACACAATCAGACACCCACACACCAACACACACACACACACACTCACACAATCAGACACCCACACACACACTCAGACACTCACACAATCAGACACCCACACACTCACTCACACAATCAGACACCCACACACCAACACACACACACACACAGGTGGTCTCATATCTCGTGACAAACGAGCTCAGTCAGTACGGCACGAGCGAGGAAGATAGAGACCTGATGCCGGGGGTCCTCGCATCACCACCAGCATCTTGACAGGACGCTGCTTCCTTCCAGGCGGTAATATCAACTGACTTGCGTCCATTGTGGTGATAGTCGGGGCGAGAGGAACACACAATGCTGCACGAGCTGTCCCCACACCGCCGTCCTGCTTAACTGACTCACCACGCACACTGACACACACACACACACACACACAGTACAGTACAGTACAGTACAGTGAGACATATATCAAGCGCCTTAAACTGACAGGTCTCTAAAACGCTGTCAAACACACAATAACACACACACACACTGACCCATACACACACCGAGAACAACACTGATACACACACACGCACACACACATCGTACAGTACAGTAAGACATTACTAAAACGCCTTACATTCTCAGGACTCCAAAACACACGCTCAAACACAAATGCACACATATTAGTGCAGATAAATATATAAATACACACATATACATGCATACACAAACACAGCCACAAACAAAAGCACATGCATATATGTGCCCATGTGTGCTAGTGTTAGTGTGTGTAAATGTGTCAGTAAGAGTGTGTGATAGATAGCTAGTGGTGACAGGTATGTTAGTGTGTGATAGATAGCTAGTGGTGACAGGTATGTTAGTGTGTGATAGATAGCTAGTGGTGACAGGTATGTTAGTGTGTGATAGATACCTAATGGTGACAGGTATGTTAGTGTGTGATAGATAGCTAGTGATGACAGGTATGTTAGTGTGTGATAGATAGCTAGTGGTGACAGGTATGTTAGTGTGTGATAGATAGCTAGTGGTGACAGGTATGTTAGTGTGTGATAGATACCTAATGGTGACAGGTATGTAAGTGTATGATAGATAGCTAGTGATGACAGGTATGTTAGTGTGTGATAGATACCTAGTGGTGACAGGTATGTTAGTGTGTGATAGATAGCTAGCGGTGACAGGTATGTTAGTGTGTGATAGATAGCTAGTGGTGACAGGTATGTTAGTGTGTGTATGATACCTAGTGATGACAGGTATGTTAGTGTGTGATAGATAGCTAGTGGTGACAGGTATGTTAGTGTGTGATAGATAGCTAGTGGTGACAGGTATGTTAGTGTGTGATAGATACCTAATGGTGACAGGTATGTAAGTGTATG